>JARYGA010058627.1:0-42296 GCA_030545235.1 Helianthus tuberosus | reverse complement strand
GAAGAGGTACTACCAGGGATTCATCGGATAAACATTTCTTAAGGTTGGATACGTGAAATACGTCATGTATTCCAGCTAACTCTTCTGGTAGTTGTAAGCGATAGGCGACTGGCCCTATTCGCTGTATTACTGGGAATGGTCCTACGTTCTTGGACTTAGCTTTCCTTTCTTCCCGAATCGAACTACTCCTTTCCAAGGAGAAACTTTCAAGAGTACCTTGTCTCCAACTTGAAACTCTAGTGGCTTGCGTCGATTATCTGCATAATTCTTCTTGCGATCTCGAGCCGTTTTCAGTCTTTTTTTGATTTGAGTGATCTTGTCGGTGGTCTCTTGCACAATTTCAGGACCTGATAGTTGACTTTCTCCTATCTCTGCCCAACAAACTGGAGTTCTGCATTTTCGTCCATATAGTGCTTTGAATGGGGCAGCTTCTATGCTTGCGTGATAACTATTATTATAGCAGAATTCAATTAAGGGTAGGTGGTCATCCCAGTTTCCACCAAAATCTATCACACATGCCCTAAGCATGTCCTCCAGGGTTTGGATCGTCCTTTCACTTTGTCCGTCTGTTTGAGGATGATATGCAGTGCTTAAGTTCAGTTTAGTCCTCATGGCTTCTTGGAAACTTGTCCAAAAATGCGAAGTGAAACGACTATCTCTATCCGATACAATGGAGAGTGGAACTCCATGTAAGGATACTACTTCATCTACATACAATTTTGCTAACCTTTCCATGCTAAAGGTTTCTTTCATGGGTAGAAAATGAGCTGATTTGGTTAATCGATCCACAATTACCCAAATCGCGTCATTACCTTTTCTGGTTTTGGGCAACTTAGTAACAAAGTCCATTGTTATAAGTTCCTATTTCCATACAGGCATTTCTAATTGTTGTAGTAGACCTGAGGGTTTATGGTGTTCTGCCTTAACTTGTGAACAAGTAAGACACTTAGAAACATACCTAGCTATGTCCTTTTTCATTCCTATCCACCAGAAGTTATTTCTTAAATCTTGGTACATTTTATTGTTACTAGGATGCATGGTATACCTAGATTTATGGGCTTCCTCTAAAATCTTATTTCTTAATTCTTCTTGCTTAGGTACCCAAATCCTTTTCTTATGGAATCTCCAAATGCCATCACTTCCTTGTTCTAATTCTTTTATTCTCCCTTTCATTCCTTCAGCATCATCCTTGATTGTTGTTTCCTGAATATTTTTCAGTTGTTCCATTAAATCTAACTGCAGATTTAATCTAAGAGCACGAACTCGCTTTTGCTTTTTAGGATACTTACGACTTAAGGCATCTGCAACTACGTTCGCTTTTCCTTCGTGATATTGAATATCACAGTCGTAGTCACTTAGAATCTCCATCCATCTTCTTTACCTCATGTTCAATTCTTTTTGCCAAAATATGTATCTTAAGCTTTTATGGTCTGTATAGACAGTAAACTTACTTCCGTACAGATAATGTCTCCAAATCTTAATGGCAAAAATTATGGCTCCTAACTCTAAGTCATGAGTTGTATAGTTTTCTTCGTGCTTTTTCAATTGCCTTGAAGCATACGCAATTACCTTTTTGCGTTGCATTAGCACACATCCTAATCCTAGTTTAGAAGCATCACAGTAAACTTCAAAATCTTCTGTTCCTTCTGGTAAGGCAAGAATTGGGGCGTTTGTTAGCTTTTGCTTCAAAATCCTAAAGGCCTCTTCTTGCCTAGGTCCCCATTCAAACTTAACTGCTTTACATGTTAGCTTAGTTAATGGCACGGCTATTTTGGAAAAATCCTTAATAAACCGTCTATAATAACCAGCTAATCCTAGAAAGCTTCTAATTTCCATAGCTGTTTGTGGGACTTTCCATTTGGTTATCGCTTCTATTTTGGAGGGATCTACGTGAATACCTTCGTGATTCACCATGTGTCCTAAAAATTGTACCTCTCGTAACCAAAATTCACACTTCGAGAATTTGGCGTAAAGCTTCTCCCTTCTTAACAAGGTTAAGAGTGCATGCAAGTGCTGACAATGCTCGTCCTGACTTTTGGAATAAATGAGTATGTCGTCGATGAAGACAATTACAAATTTATCCAAGTACGGTTTACAGATCCTATTCATCATGTCCATAAATGCTGCTGGAGCATTTGTTAGTCCAAAAGGCATGACTGTAAACTCGTAATGACCATACCTAGTTCTAAAAGCAGTTTTAGGTATGTCTTCTTCTTGTACCTTCAACTGATGGTATCCGGAGCGTAAATCTATTTTAGAAAAGTATCTAGCTCCTTGAAGTTGATCGAAAAAATCATCAATCCTAGGTAGTGGGTATCGGTTCTTAATTGTAACCTTATTAAGTTCCCTATAATCGATACACATTCGCATCGAACCATCCTTTTTCTTTACGAACAACACTGGATCTCCCCAAGGGGATGAACTAGGTTGTATGAATCCTTTACTGAGCAATTCATCTAATTGCTTTTTCAGTTCTAACATTTCGGTGGGTGCTAACCGATAAGGTGCCTTGGCTATCGGTGTAGTTACAGGAATTAGATGAATTCTAAATTCTACTTCCCTATCCGGTGGTAATCCTGGTAACTCTTCTAGGAATACATCTGGGTATTCTGAGACTATAGGAATTTCCTTAAGTTCCTTACCTTTAGTGCTAATGATTACCAAAATTATATACACTACTCCTTGCTTTCGTTCATAACTAGCAACTTTCATTACTGAAATGAACTTCATGGGTTTTCGCGGCTTATCTCCTGTAACCATGATTACTTCTCCGGTGGGTGCACGAATTTCTATGGAGTTTTTATCAGAAAGAATTCGAGCATGGTTGGCTGCTAACCAATCCATTCCTAATACTACATCGAATTCGGCTAAATTCATAGGTAACAGATTTGCAGAGAATTTATGACCTAAGAGTTCTATATTTCCTTCTCGCAAAACCTTATCTATTTTAACAGAATTTCCATCTGCCATTTCGACTGTAAAAATCTGCCTAAGGTTGGTTAAGGGTAAGTTAAGTAATTGGCAGAATGAAGTATTTATAAAACTTTGGTTTGCACCAGAGTCAAATAATACTTTTGCATAAATGTCGTGAACTAGGAACGTACCAGCTATCACGTCAGGGATTAGCTCTGCTTCCTGAGTAGTTAACTGGAAGGCTCTTACGTTTTTCTTGGTAGTTCCTTCTGCAGGTTTAGCTTTGTTATCAGCTGGTTTGACCAATTTCGGGCAGTCTGGCCTAAAATATCCAGCTTCTCCATAGTTGTAGCAGATTGTGGATTTCTTCTTTCTGCAATCTTCCTCTTGATGCCCCGGAATTTTACAGAAATTGCAATACCCTTTGCATCTTCCAGAATGCTTCCTTCTGCAGGTATTGCAAAATGGAACAGTAGAAGGTCGCCCGGTTCCCTTTTTCTTGAAGTTGCTATTATTAGCCATACGGAATCCTTCGGTAATCTTTTGGGCCAGTTCCTTCTTCCGGTTTTCTTCTCTTGTGCGTACCAACCCGTCAGTAAGGGTGTTAGCTAATTCCACAGCATCGTCAATAGTGCGAGGTCTCGCAGCTTTAACGATATCTCGGATTTTGCCAATCAATCCCCAAATATAGCGGGAGATAAGTACCGGCTCTGGCGAAGCCAGGGTAGGTACTACTCTAGCATACTCAAAAAATGTCGAAGTATACCCTCGACAGTCTATATCCACCATCCGGTGGTTCAAGAATTTATTCGCCATTTGTTCCTTTTCATACTCAGGACAGAATTTTCTCTCCACTAGACGCTTAAATTCTTCCCAGCCCATGGCATAGGCTACATCGCTTCCTTTGGCTTGAAGTACCGTATTCCACCATTCTAGCGCCCCTTCTTTGAAAAGATGCGATGCGTACATGACCTTGTCTTCCTCGGCACATTTACTTATTTTAATCACCGCCTCGGGTTTCTCTAACCAATGCAGTGCAGCGGTCGCCCCTTCGTTGCCTGCAAATTCAACTGGTTTACAGGCAAGAAACTCCTTGTAAGTGCAATCAGGCGTTGCAGCTTTCATTTTCTTAAGGAATGGGGCTTGCATCCCATCATTGTTGTTATTAGTATGGTTACCGCCTCCATTTACACTATTACTAAAGTTGTCGCCGTGTGTACATTTGCTAGGAATAATTTGTTGAGGTTCAACAGGATTTCGGGCAGCAGCAAGGTTTGCTGGAATAACATTGGCTATACCCTGAGCAACGATATTCTCAATATCTTGCCTATTCAGAAATTGATCTTCATGGTTTTGTTCAGATTGATTAACTTCGTTAACAGGTTCATTACCAGCGTGTTCCATCTGGTAATTAATATAGATAAGTAATTAGCAGAAAATAATTAACAACCAAACATAACAAAACAATTGCACATAATCACACCAACACGTATAGCCAAAATTGTCGATCTTTCGACTTCCATTTTTATATATATTATAATATGCGTCCGTACACACCCGTTATCTTACAAAAGTTTTATTTTTAAGTTATTTCATATACTTCAATTTTACTACTATTATTATTATACAACCACAACCATGCCGTCACACCATCCCGTTAGCTGGCATCTCAGAAGCGACGCTCCCTCTCGTCGAACTTCCAGGATATCTTTTCTCCTATATCCCTAATTCGGTTCCCTGCATCAATCAGCTCCTCGCCATACTGGCGGAGTTCAGCCAAGTTCTCGGAGCTCATAGGTGGGTGTAGTGGAGGCTCCGTGTCAAATTGAGGGAAAAAGGTATTAGGGTTATTGAGGAGATTTTTGAAACTGCCAGTCAGTGGTCTACCATTCTTCCAGCTCTGCTGGTAGAGGTTGGGAGTGGATATGGGGATCTGGGATGGCTGGTTCCAAATTCACTGGAAGTTGGGTTTCGGCAGGATAAGTGAAGAGATTTTCATTGACTGGCGTAAGGATATCATAATTTTCCAGTATACGATCTAGTTCTTCTTGCAGTGGCAATTCCTTGGCTTGCTTAGAACTTTCCCCAATCTCTATTCTTTTTCCTTTATCCAATGGTTCCTCCATTTTGGCAACCTTCCTAGTTGCTGGTTTCCTCCTGCGTACACGCCTCCAACCCACAAATCTTCTTCTTTTCTTTGGCTTTGGTTTCTCCGGAGGTTGAGCTTGGAATTCCATAGGTTCCTCAACGTCGGCACAATAACCGGTAAAGTCCTTGGAAACCTCCACATTAACAGAATAGAGATTGAGATTCTGAAGAGCTTCAGACAACTCATTCATGCTGTTTAGCAGATATAGGGAAAACACACAAAATTCTAGGTTAAAATTTTGTGAGTTAAATTTTTACAGGTTAATATTCAAGTATCATTGCACACATTACAAATTTTATATATATTTATTACAAATTACAACGGAGATTCAAAATATACTAGGGTTGTGCATTCATAATTTATTTTAGTCTATCTTTTCTTACTAAGTTGTTTTATCTAATAGGCAAAGTTTAAAGTTTCTGGCTTGTAAGTGATATGGGTGCTAGTACTGGGTCAGGGTGTTGGCAGTTTAACTTAATTAAAAGTTAACATTTACTGCTGTAGTGGCTAACATATAGAGATCTGCCCATTTTTCATCCAGTTCATCTTCCCATGGTGGGTTATTGCCTATTTCCTGAGTTTCCTTATTAACCCTCACTCCTTTTGGTTGTGACTTCTTTATTTTCTTTTGACCTTTTCTAATAATCCGACTTCTTTTCTTAGGGGTAAGTGGTTTCTCAACCTGTGCTTTATGAACAAATATTCCTTCCTCAGTATCTGCTGAGTATGGAGTTCCCTTTTCTTTTAGTGAACTATCTAATTGACGATAGATGTCCGAAAGTCTTTGCTTACTCATACTGTAATTAACAAATAGTTAAATACAAAAACACATAATCACAGGATGGTAATCAGTAAAATTAAGTATTTCTTAATACTTAATTGGCTTAAATCAGTGGCTCTGATACCACCTTTTCCTGTCACGGCCCCAGCCCCGGTTTTACCCGGTCCAGGAGCCGCGGGACAGGAACCCGTGGTATTTATTATTTGATGCGACAGCGGAAGATTTAACAGGATCTTTTAAAAACTTGAAATGCCCGATTATTTTATTTCATAATTCGGGATAAACCCCGTAGTTTACAATAGAGGAATTTCACAAGGAAATTCCCTGATTTACAAAACATGTTTATTCATTTTTATTGAGCCACCTCTTCAAGCTTGTTAGTGCTTCGTAGCACATTTTCCTTGAATCACAGCAGGTCGTCTGAAACATGTTTTAAAAATATTTTATCAGCGGGGAAATACTGGCGAGTCATTCAAGTTTGATAAAATGACGCGTAGTTATAAATTACAGCATAAGAGCGATTACAATGGCTTTTATCTTATTTTTATCTGGCGCCGTGTCACCTCCTGGTGACGATGGTCATACCACTATTGGGTCCTTTCACCCTAGTAGTGATGATTATCATTGTTAGGATTTATTATCCTAACTGTGAGAAATTAGTAATGTGCACAATACCCCACTAGTCAGTGATTCAAGATAACCACGACTTAATCCCTGTAATTATAACTTTTGAAAATACTTGGAGTATTGTAAAACATTATTGATAAAAAGAGAATGACTCACATTGCAGATTTAATACGGGCAGAGGTTAGCCTACTAATTAGCCTTGTAACCTAATTTAAATAATAATGCACACGAACTAGGTTAGTAACTAATACAACATTTACGATAACTCACGAGATTAAAACCCTCACAAAGAATGACAAAGTGCAATACTTAAACATCCATCGAATTCACGATGAATGACAAAGTATAGCCCTAATGTGGGCAGCACTTAAACATCCATTGGATAGTTTCAATTGATCGGACATTGAATCGTAGCAGCGATCGAGTTAATACCCTGTATCGTAGCAGCGCCTCACTACTATAAATGTGATTTTCGACTTTTGAGCAGTATACTTCCGTTTTTGAGAATTGTTTTCGACACCAGTGAACTTCTCGATGCCCAGGCAATTTATAGTAAGCCCCCTCTTGATCTTACGCGGCCCGCGAGGGCATCCTAATCGTAGACTAGGGCTAGCGTGTCATACCTAAGCCTGCCACGTGGCCTGTTCGCTGCTCCGGAGACTTTATGATCTGTCGTGGCCCGCGTAAGCCTAGGCTTACTCTTACGCGGCCCGCGTGAAACCATAAAAATTGTTTTTCTTGATTTTTGTTATGGATTAGGGTTTCAGGGGTCCGGGTTTTCACTTACGGGTCATTTTGGGACATTTTTGAAGGTCCTTACAATTGGCCCCGCGCCTTATCAATACAAATATTACCCTTATTATGTTCTATTGTTTATTACAAAATGCATGTAATTCCTTTTGGTATGCACGGAAACACTATGGTAAAACATTACAAGTCTCATGAACGGTCTACGAATACAAGCCCCGCGCATAATCCAGACCTATGTTCACACATGAGCTTCATACCATCTTTTTTCGCGTTACCTAAACAAAGTAATTATACACATGCAAGATATTGTAATTCAAACACACCTTATATTTAATCACTTGTGCGCCATGCGCAATAACAAAAAACCACATGCACAATAGTGCATCAAAAAAGTTACTTGTGCAACAAAGCACATTAACAAAATATTCAAAACACAGGAGTGTATCGAAACAGTAGTTACAAAATAAACGAACTAAACACCCGGAAACATGGCTAAAACCTCTGCAGAGGTATATAGTGCTTCACCGTACCATTCCAACGGGTGGGGATCGACAATCCATTTGTTGTCATCAACAGATACCATCGGAATCTCAGCCGAAGGAGCCAAACAACGATCACGTCGACACCGTTGGTACACTATCGAACAACGACCTTTCCAATCGGCCAGAAAAGCTTGAGTTAGGACATTTGCTGACAGTATGGTAATCCCTCCGTTGTTGTCATCTACACCATGAGTGGAGGAATAATTTCTTCTTGTTGACAAGGGAGGAACAGTACCAAGAACACCTCTGTTTCCGGCAACCCTTTCCATTGACAATCCTGCAAGGAGAAGCAAAGCTTCAGTAGCATCGAAGGTCTTCAGAAATTCCGAAATCCTCCGGGATCGGAACCTTTGCCTGGTCCTCATTTTTTGCCAAATCTGGTAAAATTTCAATACACTCTATATAAATATATAACAAGGAGGAATTGACGTCAGCATCGAGAAGAGGGCTGAAAGAAATTGCGATGATTAGCGTCAAATCACCCCTTTCAGAAACGGCGCTGCTGCAGTAATCATCACATCCTATTAAATGCTTTCTGACAGCGTCTGCACACATTCCCAAAGCTACAGTTTCAATAAGAAGGTGAAAGGTCAACACACATATACATCTTTCATTTGTGGGTCACGTCACAAATAAAAAACGATTCATTCCAAATGAACAATTCACATAATATATAATAAATAAAATAATATAAATATCTTCTCCAAGAAGTTTTCCATTTTTCAAGCCCAAAAAAGCACCCATCTCTCATAGTCCAGTGCTCTACTTATTTGCATAATAGCAACACTAGACTAGAGGGACTTGAAGGGGTAAGGTCCCAAAAACCTTGCACAGGTGCTTGAGACCATACCACAACCCCGTCAATAAGCTCTTTTAAAATGAACCTTGCGTGGCCGCGCACTGGTTCTAAAAGAGAACTTAAAAAAGAAGTACAGTTTTAAACATCTGCGCGCCGAAGGAAACTAACAAATCC
Source organism: Helianthus tuberosus (assembly GCA_030545235.1). Taxonomy (NCBI): domain Eukaryota; kingdom Viridiplantae; phylum Streptophyta; class Magnoliopsida; order Asterales; family Asteraceae; genus Helianthus; species Helianthus tuberosus. The sequence continues at coordinate 33,561 of JARYGA010058627.1, read as the reverse complement.
TTGCGCCAACCTCCATAACAGATAGGATAAAATCCTAGCAAAACCTCCGCGTAAATATCATCTAGACTTGGGTGATATTAGTAACTTCTCTGATACAACAAAATTAGCATGAAGAAGAGCCACATAGGATCACAGCTGTATCCTTCTAGAAGTCCTCGTCATGCACAACCATTCGGTTATAACCCAATGGCCACGTGGCATCATCCCAGGCACTCCTCAAAATCACGATGATGGCACCGAATTAAAAGAAGATCCACACTTGCCCACTTTCCACGTGGCATCACCCCAGCCGTTGATCACGAGCTTGATCCGTGTGCATACACTCGTTAGTGATTAACGGAGGACAAAATAACCGCTTACGGAAAAGCACTTTCCGTCAAGTTTTTATCAACGAACTTTCCCGCCCAAACTTCGGCTATAAATAGAGGATAATTCAGGTACAATTTCTCAAGTTACTCTCACTTCACTTTACAACTACTTCTTCTTCTTTATCAAACCCTGTACTTATTCTCATGCCGGAGGGTGGTCATGGAGAGAACCCCCATTCTCCCCGTGGCAAGTCTAACGGCTGTTTGATTTGCAGTTGTTTTTCGAGGAAGAAGATCATTCACCCCTGAATCAAACGAGAAGATATAACCCTTTTATACAGATTCAAACCCCCCGGTTCAATTGATTCCGGTCAATTAAACCAGTGTTTCTTCACATGGAGTTTAGTTTCAAAGTTAGTTTTGCATACACTTAGTTACTTCAAGAACACAAGATCATGCTTTAAAAATCATTTTTCAAGTTCACATAATGGTCTTTCAAGTTCATCTTCAAGATTAAACCATGGATCTTTCAAGATCCATGCTTAAACTTGTTAGATCTAAGTTTCTAACAAGCTTTAACATGATAGATCAAAACATAAACACAAGATTCAATAACAACAACTTCATCACATACACCAAATAACACTAAAATCACTTGTTTTCCTTAAGATTATGTTAGATCTTTACATCTTCATCTTTTCAAGTTTGGTTTCTTAAATGGTGTGACTTGTACATAACATGAACATGAAGCAAAATAGTGTTTAGAAGGCTTACTACTAGCTCTATTGACTAGGGAAGTGGCACAAGAAGGAAGATGATGAAGAATGAATAAGATGAGAGGTTAATAGCTCCTCCAAGTGGTCCTTCAACTTCTATTGCTTCACACCTTCATGGATCATCTTCTTACACCTTAAGATCACTTTGGAATGGCTTGATTAATGAAGAAAATGGGTGATGTATGGTGGTGTGTGGTTGGCCGAGAGCAAGGGAGGAGGGATGAAGAAAGAAGATGAAAATTTGAAAGTGAAATGATAAGAGTTCAACTTCACTAACTAGTTCCTTTTAACCTCCATCACATCTTTAACCATAAGGTTTTGTTCTCAATATCTAGCTAACAAAGGGATTATTATATTCAAAAGGTGGGGTGGGCCCTTGGGGCCAGTTATACATGGTGGGGGATAAAATGTAAATTGTTGGAAGATGAAGGTTATAAATGTAAACTAGAAGGTTTAAGTAAGTTTAAGTGTGTTTAGGTGTTTTTATGATTTTTAAGGTGTTTTATCACCAATACTAGCTTTATATCATAAAAACAATTCTTCTAGTCTAGTTTTGATATTTTGGATAGTGTCCGATTATTCGTTCGGTTAACGGTTCGTTAAATTGCTAAATTGCGCAGTTTTACTAGGTATGAAGCAACTTTTGTGACAGTTTTAATTTCCGACACTTTACAAGTTATTCTGAACACTAAAACATCAATTTTGCGTGATATTTTGGTGTTTAATTGTTGTTTTTGCTGTTTTTCTGCTGAATTCTGCAGAATTCAGCATTTATAGTGAGTTTCGGGTGTCTTTTAGTGCTTGTTTTAGCTTCCGGAAAGTGTATATGTTAACCCTTGTATCCACACTTGGGTTTTAATGTGTTTTTGATGTTGGACCTACTCCTAGGCCCTAATTCTATTGTCTGACTGCTTTCGGCGAAAGTGCTGACACAACATGTCTTACCGGTGAGTTTACTAGTCTTTCTGACGCAACGCTTAATGTAATGCACAATGCAATATTTGAAGTATAAAACATGCATGATTTCATATGTAAATCAAGTAAGCACATAATTTTGACGTTTAAGCAAATAATTGCAGATGATAAATAATTAATAAAATAGTACGAAAATTACCGGTTTTGTGCCAGTTGTCACAGTCTCCCCCCGTTAAAAGAATTTCGTGCTGAATTCAAGCTGAGTTATCTCTCGCAGGGGCTTTCTCGAATAGGTGGGGGTACTTGGCTTTAAACTGGTCTTCGTGTTCCCGTGTGTACTCAGGCCCGTGTCTAGAGTTCCAACGTACTTTAACCAAATTTAATGCGACTCCTCCTTGTTTTCTGGATCTTCCAATCCATTACCTCAACAGGCTCTTCTGTAAATCGGAGTTTGTCGTTGATGTGTACCTCATCCGCAGGGATGATAACTGTTTCCTGGGTTGTACTCTTTTTGAGGTTTGACACATGGAACGTATCATGTACGCCATTTAGTTCCTCCGATAACTCCAGTTTGTACGCTATGGTACCAATCTTTTCCAAGATCTTGAATGGTCCAATGTATCGTGGATTCAACTTTCCACGTTTCCCGAACCTTGCTACACCTTTCAAAGGTGAGACCTTCAATAACACTTTGTCTCCCACCTCGAAGGCTAGAGGTTTTCATCTACGATCGGTGTAGCTCTTTTGTCGATCACGAGCCGCCTTGATGCATTCTCGGATCTGCATGATTTTGTCGATCGTTTCTTGAACAAGTTCAGGACCAATTAACTGTTTATCTCCAGCGTCTGCCCAACACAACGGTGAGCTGCACTTGCGGCCATATAGAGCTTCGAACCGTGCGGCTTTTATGCTCGTATAGTAACTGTTATTATAGGAGAACTCGGCTAAGGGTAGATGAGTATCCCAGCTGCTGCCTAAATCCATCACACACGCGCGAAGCATGTCTTCAAGAGTTTGTATGGTCCGTTCGCTCTGGTCATCTATTTGTGGATGGAAGGCTGTGCTTAGATCCAATTGAGATACAAAGGCCTCTTGGAAGGATTGCCTGATCCTTGATACGAAACGTCCATCTCTGTCTGAAATAATCGAAATAGGCACTCCATGGCGTGCCACAATTTCCTTAAGATACAACTCAGCAAGCTTTCCAGTGCTATCTTTTTCTTGAATTGGTAGGAAGTGTGCAGACTTGGTTAATCGATCAACTATTACCCATATCATGTCATGCCCTCTGGGGGTCCTGGGCAACTTCGTTATAAAGTCCATCAAAATTTGCTCCTAGTCTATACGGGAATTTCAGGTTGTTGTAGTAGACCTGATGGTTTCTGATATTCGGCCTTGACCTTATCAAAGGTTAGGCACATCCCAACATAAGCAGCAACGTCACTTTTGAGTTTTTTCCACCAATAATACTCTTTCAAGTCCTGATACATTTTGTCTGATCCTGGGTGGATCTAGTATCTCGACTTGTGAGCTTCATCGAAGATAACCTCTCGATTACCGCCATAGAGCGGAACCCAAATGCGTCCCATAAAGTGTAAGGTTCCCACTTTGTTTGACACCAATTGATTCTCCATACCTTAGAGATATTCAGCTTTAAGGTTTTCCTCTTTAAGTGCTTCTTGTTGTGCATCATGAATGCGTGATGTGAGATTCGTACGAATAGTCATTTCCAATGCTCGAACCCTTAAGGTTTTAAACCTTTCCTTTCGACTCAAGGCATTTGCTATCACATTCGCCTTTCTAGGATGGTACTTGATCTCACAATCATAATCGTTCAGCAACTTAACCCATCGTCGCTGACGCATATTTAATTCCTTCTGATCAAATATGTGTTGCAAACTCTTGTGATCTGTGTAGATCATATAACGAGTACCATACAAATACTGTCGCCAAATCTTCAAAGCGAATACCACCGCGCCTAGCTCCAGATAGTGGGTGGTATAATTATTCTCATGAACCTTCAATTGTCGTGATGCATAAGCGATGAACTTTTGGCGTTGCATAAGCACGCAACCCAAACCTTGACGCGACGCGTCACAGTATACCACGAAGTCTTCAGTGCCTTTGGGCAGTGATAGTATCGGTGCATCGCATAGCTTGTCTTTGAGAAGTTGTAAGGCTTCTTCCTGCTTTTCTCCCCAATCATACTTCTTGTCTTTCTGTGTGAGGGAAGTTAGCGGTTGGGTAATCTTAGAGAAATTCTCAGTAAATCTTCAGTAATTGCCCGCTAATCCCAAAAACTATCGCACTTCAGTCGGTGTCTTGGGAGCTTCCCAATTCTTTATCGCTTCAATCTTCGCGGGATCTACATGGATACCATTCTCATTTACCACATGGGCAAGGAACTGTACCTCGCGAATCCAAAATTCGCACTTTGAGAACTTTGCATAAAGCTTCTCTTTCCTTAGCAGTTCCAGAATGGTTCTTAGGTGTTGCTCGTGTTCTTCCTTCGTTCATGAATAGATCAGAATATCATCGATAAATAAAATCACAAATTTATCGAGATATGGCTTGCATACACGATTCATCAGATCCATAAATACAGCCGGTGCTTTCGTCAGTCCAAACGGCATCACAAGGGACTCGTAGTGCCCATAGCGAGTTCTGAACGCAGTCTTTGGTATACTTTCCTCCTGAATCCACAACTTATGATAGCCCGATCAAAGGTCAATCTTGGAGTAATAGCTCGATCCTTGCAACTAGTTGAATAAGTCGTTCATCCTCAGTAGTGGATATCGATTCTTAACAGTGAGCATATTCAACTCCCGATAATCAATACACATCCGCAGGGTTCCATCCTTCTTCTTCACGAACAATACTGGAGCTCCCCAAGGAGAGAAGCTCGGCCTTATGAATCCTTCATCCAACAACTCCTGGAGTTGCGTAGATAATTCTTGCATCTCGGATGGTGCAAGTCGATATGGTGCCTTGGCCACAGGAGCGGCTCCTGGAACCAAGTCAATATGGAACTCGACTTGTCTTGTCTTTGTGGAGGTGATCCTGGTAAGTCTTCAGGAAAGACCTTAGGGAATTCCTTTACCACAGGAATGTCTTCAAGCATTGGCTCTTCAACCTTCTTATCTATCACGTGTGCCAGGAAGGCAATGCATCCTTTTCGTAAGCATTTCTGTGCTTCATAAAGTTGATGATTCGAAGGGGCGTGTCTCTTTTCTCTCCATGCACTATGAGTGTCTCATCATTCACAAGGGGAATACGAATGATCTTTTCGTGACAAACGACTTCGGCTCTATTTTTGGATAGCCAGTCCATACCGACTACAACATTAAAGCTACCCAACTGGACAGGTAAAAGATCGATACTAAATCTTCGTTCACTAAGTTCCAATGTACATCCTCTAACAACTTTGCCCGATTCACCAAGTTTACCATTGGCTAGTTCTTTGGAATAAGGAATATCTAATCTACTATATTCTATCCCAAGCATACGTTTAAATTCCACAGACATGAAACTATAATCAGCACCAGTGTCAAAAAATATGGATGCAAAGTGATTGTTAACGATAAACGTACCGGTGACCACATTAGGGTCCTCGCGGACGTTCCTTGCTCCTATCACAAATGCTCGAGCTTGAGCGTTGTTTTCCTTTGGGCAATCTTTCTTGAAGTGCTCTTTGCTACTACAACCAAAGCATCCTTGGTTTTTGCCCATTTCCATTTCTATTACCGGTACCATTGACATTTCCATTACCCTTCCCATTACCAGTGCCATTTCGGTCTCCATTCCCATTCCTATTTCCACTTCCACCTATTTTTCCACAACAATCATCGGCACAGTGACCCAATTTTCCACACTTATCGCATTTTTAAATGCGACAAGCTCTATCATGGTGACGCTTGCACTTGTTACATCTGGGCATGGTGCCCCGGTATCCTCTAGTAGCAATGTCATTCGCAGCTGCAAAGGTTTTTGTCTCCTTGGGTGGATTGGGGTCACGCTTCTTGTTCATGGAACCCGTCTTGTTGTTACGTGTCGCTTGATTCAAACCCGAATGTTTCCTTTTCTTGTCACCAGACGACTCAGCATGCGTCTTGGTTTTCTTAGTAGCCTTTAACGATAACTTTTTCATACGAACAATATCTTCAGTAAGGCTGACAGCCAGAGTTACAGCCTGAGTGATCGTTGTGGTTTCTGTCGTAGTCACCAAACTACGAAACTCTAGAGCCAATCCCCAGATGTAGCGCTCAATGCGCTTAAATTCAGGAGTCACCAAGTAGGGGATCACTCTCGAGAGATCATGGAATATTTGAGTATAGCCAACAATGTCCGCACCCACCATGGACTGAATCCAAAACTCCGTCTCCAGTTTTTGAAGTTCAGCGCGAGAAATACTTCTCCCTCATTCTTTCCTTCAACTCTTCCCATGACATACCGTAAGCGGCATCATTACCCAGAGTTTGGACTTGTAAATTCAACCAAGTCAAAGTTCATCGATGAACAATCAAGTAACAAAAGTGACTTGCTGGTCTGTGGTGCACTTGCTTATGCAGATCGTGGAATCAGTTTTCTTCGTCCAGCGGACGAAAGCCACTACACCTCCAGTTCCGTCGTAATTTAGTGGCTTGCAGTCGAGAAACTGCTTGTAGGTGCAGCCTGGAATTTATTCAACCAATTCACACGTGAGCAACAATGAAACAATGAAACAAAGACCGTTCATAAGTTTCATCAAATTATAGTGAATCAACTTAAGGTTACCTTGGGTAGGGTTTCCTCTAGATGAATCTCCATGTCCATTGCGTTTGGTGCCTCCTGAGCCGCCACTGTGCTCAGCACGGTTCACCTCGTACTGGGCGGTAGCGTCAGAGATCCCTGCTCATTCGAAGGTACTGGACGTCTAGCATCAGCCTCATTCTCCAGCTCATAGACCCTAAGACAGACGATCTCAACCTGAAGCTGGAGTGATAGAAGGAGATCATTTCTGGTGTAACCAGAGTGACGAGAAGGATGATACGGATCAGACAACGGCATAGTATATGGAGGGAATAATCGAGGTGACTGAAGACATGGACTTGACTCGGGTGGGGGTATATGTGCATGACCTGAGGGCTCTCCCCCATGAGTAGGAGGGGTACGTGGAAAAGCTGAAGTGTAACGGATGCTACGTGACCAACTAGAATGGTCCACTGGGACAGGTGGCTGTGAAGAGCTGTCACTGGTAGCTCGAACGGGGGTATGAGGAGGGGTACCGGTATGTGTAGGTATAACAACCCTCCAAAATGATTTTCGACACCCTAATATATTTAAAATGCCCCTATATGTCTTAAAATACACCCCTTATGCGAAAACCAAGCCCAAAATACCTTACATAATTAAAAATTTAATAAAAACAAATTCTGTGGAGCTCTCGCAGGCCACGAAGGCCTTGCCTTCAGGCTACGCGGGGCGCGACAGCCAGTCACCAGGGCGACACCCTGAGCAGCCACGTGGCAGCGACGTGTTGGAGCTAGGGGTGAATCGGACAAGCTAGGGCCTACCCTAGTTGCCCTTGCGGGCCGCGTAGACCCTTGCAGAATCCTTCGCAGGCCGCGACAAGGTGGTCGATCAGGACTATAAATAGATGCATTCGGCCTTCTGTCCCAACTTGCACCACAATTTCTTTCTCTCTCGAAATTTTACATAGTATAAGCTATTCTCGGGCATAATACCCCTCTAAATAACGAAGTTTTGCCCCCTTGTAAGTATCATAACCCCGGTTACGTATTAGATACGCTACCCGATTAATCCAGGGTTCCATAACGGCTGTCGTGGTTCTGCCCGACGTAGTCGTTGGAATGCCGTCTCGGGGAAGGTATTACTAATGTAAATATTGGGTTATTATACTAACACGTGTGCATTTGTGTAATTAATAGATAATCACCAGGAAATCTAAAAGGAAAACCCTAAGACAGCAATGTGAGTTTATCCTCTTTTTGTAAATCCTTTTTGTGAGTAATCTACTTTTTGTAAACTGTTTTTACAAAACCTTAAATAATTTACAATGTGATTAGCAGTGATTGAGTCTTTGTAGTTCTTCAATTACTGCCGGTATGTTGGGGTTTGTATACAAAATGTGGAACACGTTACCATTGGACAAAGAGTTAGCCAATGTGTAATATGACCCACCAGTCAGGATTGACAGTACTGAATGAGAAATTGTGTAGAAATAAACATTGTAATCACTCTCAATACTGTTAAAGGATAAAACTCTTCTTGATTAAACTGGGATTCACTCACCAGTATTTCCCACTGACAAAATGTTTTTAAACGCGTTTCAGGTAACAAAATGTGAAATCCAGATAGAAGCCAGCTGGACAGTACTGAAGGCTTGGAAAAGTGGCTATAAAAGTTACCTAAAGAAAGAGATGTTTTTATTAAATAAAATAGGGTTTAACCCTATAAATTTGTGTACTGAAAACTTGGGAATTTCCCACGTGTTTAATATTGTAAAAGTGGTATTTTACTATGATAAAATATTTCCTAACTACGTTCCTGATGTAATTTCCGCCGCCGAAATGATAAACACCGATACCACTAAATCTGGTCTCGCGGCCGCCCGTTCCCGGGACAGATAGGGACGGGGGTGCGACAGAAAGTGGTATCAGAGCTAAGCCACTGATTTAGCCACAGAAGTGTTCTACTGACACCAAGATATTATTTAAAATGTTAGGAAATTATCTACAGAAATACGTGCATATCTGTATTTTATTGTTGTGTGTTATTTGACTATTTGTTAGTTTACAGTATGAGCGACCAAGGACCTTCCGAAGCCTGTCGTCAGTTGTCCAGCTCACCTAGAAGCGAAGGCACCTCTTCACAGCCTACTCTCTCAGGGTATTCAGCTGACAATGAAGATGGGATATTCATGTTTAAGGCTCAGTCTGAAGAGCCATTCCCTCCTAAAAAGAGGGGATGGTTCAGTAGGGGAGCGCATGAACGTAGGAAGTGGATGAAAAAGTTACAAAAAAGAGAGTTCTAGCAGCCGCTAAGAGAGAAACAGATGCTCACACCCAAGATATGCTCAATAGGAGTTTAGCAAATTTCCATATCTTAACAACCACAGCTGCCGACCCAAACCTGGAACAACTCATAGCACCTCAGCCTTTACCCTTGTTTCCCACACAACCAATGGAGATTGAAGTCAACTCAGAAAACCAAATCCCAGCACCAGCCTTTGACCCAACTGAGATACTTAGAGTACCAGCACCCAATCCCTTAGACCCAGACTACGATCCCTTGTTTGACGACCATAGGGATTATCAGCAACGCTACCCAATATCAGAGGAACCCATGCCAAACCTAGCAGCTTACCAGGTCTGGACCCTCTAGATCCCTATTATGATAACGATGAATACATTAGGGAAATCCCAGAGAATCCATATCCTCAAGAAGAACCCATGCCACAGTACCCAGATCCCATACCAGCACCTGCACTCCCAATGAGCACAGAAAATGTGCAAGAACTCCGAACCTTCGGTGAGGAGATTTTAGAAGAGAGCGAAAGGATGGGACAAATAGGAGAACGACTCGTCTGGAAGTATGACGAGCGTAATATGGAGTTCTTGATGAACCCATATCGGTGTTGGTGATAGTAGGAATAATAATAATAAAATAATAATAATAATAATAATAATATATAATATGTGTGTATGTTTGAAAAAAAAATGATAATATATATGTTGTAGTATAGACCACCTAGTGATTAGTGATGCATAGTAGTATTGTATTTTTATTACAGTTGTATTGTAATAATTATAGATGCATATTATAAAATAGAGTAAGTCGCAATGCTCGACGATTTTGATCAACATGCTTGCCGTGTGATTTTTATTGGATATTGTCCTATGATATTAATATTTGGTAATTGTTTAAAATCCAGATGGCCGACGCTGCAAATCCAGAAAACCAGAATAATGAAAATCAAATGAATAATAGTGAAATTCGACACCTTGTAACCCAAGGAATTAGAGATGCCATGCCAGCTATTATCCAAAATGTTAGGGATGCAGAAAATAATGATAAAAGTGGTAATGGAAGTAAACGAACCCATACAGAACCTAGTCACAGCGTGCACAATGGAACCATACTTCAAGTGCCCATTCCAAAAAGAAGAAGGACCATGTCTTATGGTTCTTCTTACAAAGAATTCTGGTCTTGTAAACCAATAGAATTCTCGGGCAACGAAGGGGCCATTGCAGCTTTACGTTGGATAGAAAAGACTGAGGCAGTCTTAAAAATAAGCAAGTGCGCATAAGAAGATAAGATAATGTTTGCCTCCAATCTGTTTAAAAACTCAGCCTTAGAATGGTGGAACACTATCCTCCAGTCTAGGGGAAGTGACAGGGTTTACAATATGGAATGGGAGGAATTTAAGAATATGGTAGAAAGGAAATTCTGCCCTCCCAATGAAAAGGAATAGATAGCAAATAAGTTCCTAAACCTTAGGATGACTGGAGTGGATAGTAAGGGGTACACTACTTTATTCTTTGAATATGCTAGAATAGTGCCAACCCTTGCATCACCTGAACCAGTATTAATCTCCCGCTACATCTGGGGATTAATTAGTGAGATAAGGCATGTAGTCAAGGCGGCTAGACCTCAAACTATAGAAGAAGTTGTAGAACTAGCAAACAACTTGACTGATGAATTAGTGTGTACACGAGAAGAGTATCAGAGGAGAAACCTAGCTCAAAAGCTTACCCAAGAATTCCGTTATGGAAATTTCAACCGTGGGAAAAATGTAGGTTCTACCTCTGCACCTTACTGCAAGGCTTGCAAGAAGAAGCATTTAGGAAGAGGCTCCACTTACTGCAATTTCTACAAGATACCAGGACACAAGGAAGAAGATTGTAGGAAGAAACCAAATAATGGAATGTGCTTCAACTGTGGAGAAAAATGTCATATCAAACCGAACTGTCTGAAACTAGCTCCAGCCATGAAAAACAAGACTACTAAAAATGCTAGAGCATTTGTTCTGACTGCAAAAGAAGCAAAGATGATCCCGAATGTGATCGCCGGTACGTTTTTAGTTAATGATGTTTTTGCTAAAGTATTATTTGACTCTGGTGCAAACCAAAGTTTTATTAATACTTCATTTTGCAAACTTCTCAATCGACCATTAACTAAACTCCCACAAGATCGTTTAGTAGAGACAGCAAATGGAGAAACCATTAAGATTTCTGAAATCTTGCAGGGAGCAAGAATAGAATTTTTAGATCAAAAATTTATTTCAAACCTTTACCCAATGAATCTGGCAGGATTTGATGTTGTATTAGGAATGGATTGGTTAATAGCCAATAAAGCCAGTATTTTATGTGATCAAAACTCAATCCAAGTAAATTCACCAATGGGTGAAAACATCACAATTAAAGGAGATAAGCCCTCTAGATCCACAAAATTCATCTCTGTAATGAAAACAACCCGTTATGTAAGAAAAGGATCATTAGTGTATTTGATTTCTATAATCATTAACACTAAAGGAAAATAATTGAAAGATATTCAAGTAGTATCCCAATTTTCAGATGTATTTCTAGAAAAATTACCAGGACTACCACCAGATAGAGAAGTCGAGTTCAGAATCCACCTGCTACCCAGAACAGCACCAATTGCCAAAGCATCTTATCGTTTGGCACCTGTAGAAATGCAGGAACTGAAGAAACAGTTAGATGAATTGTTGGAAAAAGGATTCATACAGCCAAGCTCATCACCATGGGGAGCACCGATCTTATTCGTCAAGAAGAAGGATGGATCAATGCGTATGTGCATTGACTACCGTGAATTGAACAAAGCCACGATCAAAAATCGGTATCCATTACCGAGAATCGATGATTTGTTTGATCAATTGCAAGGAGCTCGATTTTTCTCTAAAATCGATTTACGATTAGGATATCATCAATTAAAGGTACAGGAAGAGGACATTCCTAAGACCGCTTTTAGAACAAGGTATGGCCATTATGAATTTACTGTCATGCCATTTGGTTTAACCAATGCCCCAGCCGCATTTATGGATATGATGAACCGAATATGTAAGCTATATTTGGATAAATTTATAATTGTCTTTATAGATGATATTCTCATTTACTCTAAAAGCAAAGAGGAACATGCAAAGCATTTGCACGCACTTCTAAGTCTATTAAGGAAAGAGAAGCTTTATGCAAAGTTTTTGAAGTGTGAATTTTGGTTAGAACAGGTATAGTTTCTTGGGCATTTAGTCAATCATGAAGGAATTCATGTGGATCCCACCAAGATCGAGGCGATTACCAAATGGAAAACCCCTGAGTCACCAACAGAGGTTAGAAGTTTCATAGGATTGGCCGGTTATTATAGAAGATTTATTCAAGATTTTTCTAGAATAGTCATTCCCTTAACTAAGCTAACCTGTAAATCTGTTAAGTTTGAATGGGGACCAAAACAAGAAGAAGCTTTTAGAATTCTTAAGCAAAGACTAACCAACGCACCCATATTAGCGTTACCAGAAGGAACTGGAGACTTTATAGTCTAGTGTGATGCTTCTAAGTTAGGTTATGGATGTGTGTTGATGCAACGTCAAAATGTTATAGCTTATGCATCTAGACAACTTAAGAATCATGAAGAGAATTATTCAACCCATGATTTAGAATTAGGAGATATAATTTTTGCCCTTAAAATTTAGAGACATTACCTTTATAGTAGTAGGTTTACCGTTTTCACTGATCATAAGAGTTTAAGGTATGTTTTCGGGAAAAAGGAATTGAATATGAGACAAAGACGCTGGATGGAAATACTTAGTGATTGAAGAAACACTAGATAAATGGTCGGAACCGAGATATCTAGGGGGTTTGAATCCGCATAAAAAGGTTAGTTTCCTCTCGAATGATTCAGGTACAACTGATCTTCTTCTCCGGTAATTCTGCAAAAAAGAAGCACCGTTAGCCTCGCCAAGGGGAGAAGAGGGTTCTCTCCTTGACCCGACTCCGGTGTGAGAATAAGTATGGGTAATGAAGAAGAAGATATATTTGAGAAGTGTGTGTAACTTGACCTCATACCTGGGTTGTTTCTTATATTTATAGCCGGGAGTCGTTTTAGGCGGGAAAACCCGTTAGTGAAAAGTTGACGGAAGATGCTAACCCCGTAAGCGGTTATATTTCCTTCCGTTAAGTTCTTTGATCCGACGTGAGAGCACACGGATCGTGGTTTAGATCGAAGGCTGGGGATTTGCCACGTGTAAAGTGATCAAGTGGAGATTACTCTCCAATTACATGCTTCCGTTGTGAATTCAGGGACGTCTGAGATGGCGACACGTGTCCAGACGGTTGTAACCGTCTTGGTGGTGCACGATTGTATTTCTTCTAGAAGATTACTGCTGTAATCTGGTGTGGCACTTTTATTTTGTGGAAACAACTGAAAGAATAAATCCCAAGTCTGGGTAAATAATATCCAAGTCTGGATATTTAAGCAGAAGTATTTGCAGGATTTTCATCCTTTGCTAACGAGAGAAGGCGCAAGGATTTATGATTTCCTTTGGGCGCGCGATTATAGACTGCTGACTGTTTCTTCCTTTTGTAAGACCAGTGCGCGGCCGCGCAAGGTAAAAAGGTTAAAAGGCAAGGTTGTGGTATGGTCCCAAGTACTTATTATAAGGTTTTTGGGACCTTACCCCTTCAGTGATTATGATTGTAATATCCAGTACCATGCAGGAAAGGCAAACGTAGCAGCCGATGCTTTAAGTCGAAAATATCACGAAAAAACAAAAAGAGTGCGTTCTCTTAAGTTAAACCTGCAGGTAGATTTAAATGAACATATTAGAAAAGCACAAGAATCAGTAATCAAGGATGATACTGAAAAGTTGAAAGGGATGATTAAGGAACTAGAACAAGGAACAGATGGAATTTGGAGATTCCATAAGAAAAGAATGTGGATACCTAAATTACGAAACCTACGCCACCGTATATTAGAAGAAGCTCATAAGTCTAAGTATACGACGCATCCTGGAAGTGATAAGATGTATCAGGATTTAAGGAAAAATTTCTGGTGGATAGGAATGAAAAAGGATATAGCAGCTTATGTTTCTAAATGTTTAACCTGTTCACAAGTTAAAGCTAAACATTAGAAACCCTCAGGTTTATTGCAATAATTAGAAATGCCAGTTTGGAAATGGGAATTGATAACAATGGATTTTGTTACTAAATTACCCAAAACAAGAAAAAGGTAATGATACAATCTGAGTGATTGTAGACAGGCTAACTAAGTCAGCTCATTTCCTACCAATGAAGGAAACTTTTAGTATGGAACAATTAGCTAAACTATATGTCAATGAAATAGTTTCATTACATAGAATTCCTTTATCAATTGTTTCTGATAGAGATAGCCATTTTACCTCTCATTTTTGGACAAGTTTCCAAAAAGCAATGGGAACCAAGCTAAATCTAAGCACAGCTTACCATCCTCAAACGGACGGACAAAGCAAAAGAACAATTCAGACAATGGAGGACATGCTTAGAACTTGTGTAATTGATTTCGGAGGTAATTGGGACGATCACCTACTATTAATAGAATTTTCTTATAATAACAACTATCACACAAGTATCAATGCTGCACCATTCGAAGCACTTTATGGACGAAAGTGCCGAACGCCAGTCTGTTGGGCAGAAATTGGAGAAAAGCAACTATCCGAACCCGAGATAGTACAAGAAACAACAGACAAGATCATTCAAGTCAAGGAACGATTGAAAGCAGCATGTGATCGACAGAAGAGTTATGCAGATAACAGACGAAAGCCATTGGAATTTCAGGTAGGAGACAAAGTGTTATTAAAAGTTTCTCCTTGGAAAGGAGTGGTAAGATTCATCAAAAGAGGAAAGCTAAGCCCTAGGTATGTTGGACCTTTTGAGATTATTAAAAGAATAGGATCTGTAGCCTATCAGCTTCAACTGCCAGAGGAAATGGTAGGAATACATGATGTATTTCATGTATCTAATCTCAAGAAATGCTTAGCTGATGAATCACTGGTAGTACCTCTTAAGGATATAGAGGTAAATGAGCATTTAGAATTTGTGGAACAACCTCTACAAATTGAAGACAGGAAGGTCAAGAACCTCAAGCACAAGAGATTAGTTCTGGCCAAAGTGAAATGGGACTCCAGGAGAGGACCAGAGTATACATGGGAGCTTGAATCAGAGATGCAAAGGAAATATCCACACTTATTCCAGTAGACATCGAGGAAGAGTTCTAAAACAAGGTGGGGAGGATATAACAACCCTCCAAAATGATTTTCGACACCCTAATATATTTAAAATGGCCCTATATGTCTCAAAATACACCCCTTATGCGAAAACCAACTCCAAAATACCTTACATAATTAAAAATTTAATAAAAACAAATTCTGTGGAGCTCTCACGGACCGCGAAGGCCTTGCCTTTAGGCTACACGGGGCGCGACAGCCAGTCACCAGGGTGATACCATGAGCTGCCACGTGGCAGCGACGTGTTGGAGCTAGGGGTGAATCGGACAAGCTAGGGCCTACCCTAGTTGCCCTTGCGGGCCGCGTAAACCCTTGCTGAATCCTTCGCGGGCTGCGACAAGGTGGTCGATCAGGACTATAAATAGATGCATTCGGCCTTCAGTCCCCACTCGCACCACAATTTCTTTCTCTCTCGAAATTTTACATAGTATAAGCTATTCTCGGGCATAATATCCCTCTAAATAACGAAGTTCTGCCCCGTTGTAAGTATCATAACCCCGGTTACATATTAGATACGCTGCTCGATTGATCCAGGGTTCCGTAACGGCTATCGTGGTTCTGCCCGACATAGTCGTTGGAATGCCGTCTCGGGGAGGGTATTACTAATGTAAATATTGGGTTATTATACTAACGCGTGTGCATTTGTGTAATTAATAGATAATCACCAGGAAATCTAAAAGGAAAACCCTAAGACAGCAATGTGAGTTTATCCTCTTTTTATAAATCCTTTTTGTGAGTAATCTCCTTTTTGTAAACTGTTTTTACAAAACCTTAAATAATTTACAATGTGATTAGCAGTGATTGAGTCTTTGTAGTTCTTCAATTACTGCCGGTATGTTGGGATTTTGTATACAAAATGTGGAACACGTTACCATTGGACAAAGAGTTAGCCAATGTGTAATATGACCCACCAGTCAGGATTGACAGTACTGAATGAGTAATTGTGTAGAAATAAACATTGTAAACGCTCTTAATACTGTTAAAGGATAAAACTCTTCTTGATTAAACTGGGATTCACTCAGCAGTATTTCCCACTGACAAAATGTTTTTAAACGCGTTTCAGGTAACAAAATGTGAAAGCCAGATAGAAGCCAGCTGGACAGCACTGAAGGCTTGGAAAAGTGGCTATAAAAGTTACCTTAATAAAGAGATGTTTTTATTAAATAAAACAGGGTTTATCCCTATAAATGTGTGTACTGAAAACTTGGGAGTTTCCCACATGTTTAATATTGTAAAAGTGGTATTTTACTCTGATAAAATATTTCCTAACTACGGTCCTGATGTAATTTCCGCTGCCAAAATGATAAACACCGATACCACTAAATCTGGTCTCGCGGCCGCCCATTCCCGGGACAGATAAGGGACGGGGGTTGCGACAGTAGGAACATGAACGGGAGTAGCTGGTGCAACAGAGACATCATCATCATCATCATCATCAGTGCGGTAAGCCTCTAATCCAGCGGCTCGAAGGGCAGAGGAAGTCATTGACTCAAAGGAATCGGGGTTAGACTCAAGATCAGAATCAGAAGAGATATCGATGACAGATACAACAGGAGATGCTACGTCTAGGATAGCGATGTCGACCGCTTCGTCATCACCAAGATCGCAGGGTGCTCCACCTCAATAACGGGGACATCAACATCATCATCAAAATCAACAACGAAAGGCCAATCTTCAACAGGGATGGCACCAAGGGGAATAACATGAATCGGAATAAGCTCAACAAGATGCGCACCATCGGGATGTCTGATGATAAGCCGGTCATGGAAGGTTAAAGGTAAAGCGATAACATCATCAACGAAAGGGATGTCGTCACCAAAATTTGGTAAAGCAAAGGCTGGAAATCATCAAGATCATCGTCATCAGACATCATCTCCAGGTCGCTCTCGGAGTCAGACGTGAAGATCTCGGGGACGTGAAGATCTCGGGGACGTGTGCTACCTCATCATCGGAGACGATAGCCATAGGATCGTGCTCATCAGATAAACCACTGCTCTCAGAAGATGACATGAGTACCTGTAACATAAAATCATGGTATATGTACATATATTAATTATTACTACTTAATTAATATATATAGTTACATTTTCATCTTATAAAGTTTGGTTTCTTAGATGGTGTGACTTGTACATAACATGAACATGAACCAAAATAGTGTTTAGAAGGCTTACTACTAGCTCTATTGGCTAGGGAAATGGCACAAGAAGGAAGATGATGAAGAATGAAGAAGATGAGAGATTAATAGCTCCTCCAAATGGTCCTTCAACTTCTATTGCTTCACACCTTCATGGATCATCTTCTTACACCTTAAGATCACTTTGGAATGGCTTGATTGATGAAGAAAATGGGTGATATATGGTGCTGTGTGGTCGGACGAGAGCAAGGGAGGAAGGAGGGAAGAAGAAAGAAGATGAAAATTTGGAAGTGAAATGATAAGAGTTCAACTTCACTAACTAGTTCCTTTAAACCTCCATCACATCTTTAATCATAAGGTTTTGTGCTCAATATCTAGCTAACAAAGGGATTATTATATTCAAAAGGTGGGGTGGGCCCTTGGGGCCGGTTATACATGGTGGGGGGGGGGGGTAAAATGTAAATTGTTAGAAGATGAAGGTTATAAATGTAAACTAGAAGGTTTAAGTAAGTTTAAGTGTGTTTAGGTGTTTTTATGATTTTTAAGGTGTTTTATCACCAATACTAGCTTTATATCATAAAAACAATGCTTCTAGTCTAGTTTTGATGTTTTGGGTAGTGTCCGGTTATTCGTTCGGTTAACGGTTAGTTAAAATGCTAAATTGCGCAGTTTTACTAGGTATGAAGCACCTTTTGTGACAGTTTTAATTCCCGACACTTTACTAGTTATTCTGGACACTAAAACATCAATTATGCATGATATTTTGGTGTTTAATTGCTGTTTTTGCTGTTTTTCTACTGAATTTTGCAGAATTCAGCATTTATAGTGAGTTTCGGGTGTCTTTTAGTGTTTGTTTTAGCTTCCAAAAAGTGTATATGTTAACCCTTGTATCCACACTTGGGTTTTAATGTGTTTTTTACGTTGGACCTACTCCTAGGCCCTAAATCTATTGTCTGACTGCTTTCTGCGGAAGTGCTGACACAACATGTCTTACCGGTGAGTTTACTAGTCTTTCTGACGCAATGCTTAATGTAATGCACAATGCAATATTTGAAGTATAAAACATGCATGAATTCATATGTAAAGCAAGTAAGCACATAATGTTGATGTTTAAGCACCTAATTGTAGATAATAAATAATTATTAAAATAGTACGGAAATTACCGGTTTTGTGCGAGTTGTCACAACATCTAGGTAGTCAAAGGCGCACAAGGCACAAAGGATCACCATGTTGTCAAGGAGCCAGGCGGTTGAAAAGCATGGGCCCGAGATAAACAAGGCGGAAAGTATAAACATGCCACTTTTAGGTGATGTTTGTTTTTTCTTCTGGCCACTTATGTCTGCGCGACGCAGACGCGCGCAGGCGTTTGATGTCTGCAGCTTGTTTGTTTTCTCGCAGACCTTTCATTAAAAAAGGTCTGCGAGACCTCTTCTTGGAGCAGACATGGACCCAAGTCTTCTCCTCGCAGACGTTTACCTCTTCTTGGCACCACCTCCACCTCCACCCCTGCTCCGCCACCACCACCCTTGCTCCGACACCACTGCTCCGCCACCACCACCCCTGCTCCGCCACCATCATCATCATCATCATCACCACCCCTGCTCCGCCACCACCATCATCATCATCATCATCACCTCCACCCCTGCTCCGACACCACCACCCCTGCTCCGACACCACTGCTCCGCCACCACCACCCCTGCTCCGACACCATCATCATCATCATCATCATCATCATCATCACCACCCCTGCTCCGCTACCATCATCATCATCATCATCATCATCACCTCCACCCCTGCTCCGACACCACCACCCCTGCTCCGACACCACTGCTCCGCCACCACCACCCCTGCTCCGCCACCATCATCATCATCAAAACCCCCCAAATCATCATCATCAAAACCCCCAAATCGAACCCATGCTCCGACCCCAAACCGAACCAAAACCCTAAATCGAACAAACCCCCAAATCGAGAGAGAGAGAGAGAGGGGGAGCAGCAGGAGACCGAGAACGGTGGCCGGAGCCGTCGACATGTCGTTCAGACCATCATCATCATCTCGAAATCTTCCGACTCGATGGAACCCTAGGTTAGGATGGTGACGGTGTGAAGGCGGAGGTGGTGACGGTGGTGGTGATGATGGCGGTGGTGAAGTGGTGGCGGTGGTGAAGTGGTGGCGGTGGTGATGATGGCGGTGGTTCAGATTTTAGAGAGAGAGTAGAGAGAGTTTTGTGTGTGTTTTAAACTAGAAGAGGTTTTATATAAAAAAACCAAACCCTATTCTCCTTGCAGACTGCAGACATTTGGTCCACCTCTTCTCCTGCAGATGTCTGCAGATGTGGTCCGCAGACTGCAGACCTTTTCCTACAGAAAAAACAAACAACACCTTAGTTATGCTTTTACAAAATTTGGCCTGAATTTTTACTTGTGACCCTTGATAAACGTGAGGCACTTTTGTTGCGCCTCGGCACATCGCCTTTGTTTAGGTACACACTCCTATTTTAATCATTTGTTTTACGAATAAAAGAAATTTGTCGATGATTATGCTGCATAGTTATTTTATGTTTGTGGTTAGGTCCGGCTGATGCTTTCAGGCATTTCCTCTTCAATTTGGTTACATTTTTAATGTTACTTGGAAGGAACACTTCTTTGATTGTGTTCAGGGCCGGACCTGAGAATTCAGATGCCATGTTCAAGCTTAAAAAAATGTGCCTTATAGCTTAACAAAATATATAATGTAAATATTTTTTATTCAAAGGTAGTTATAGCAATAAATAATGCATTGTGATTCCTTGTTTTATTATTATTTTTTTAAAATCAAATGGGTATTGGGCTAACTAAACTTAATGGGCTAACTTATAATAGTTAACAATTATTTTGTAAATGAGCTTATCAATACCTTGTTGTTTTATATGGGTATACTATTTTAAAAAAATTATAAAATAGATTTTTTTTAAATGTGCCCAGTGACAGAACCCGAAGTCTTTGACCGGAGGGTCAGAGTCAATTTATATTTTTATTTAGTTTACAATAATTATGTTTACCAATCAATATTATTGTATAAATAAAGTTAAATAAACTACTAAAGTTGAATAAACTAAGTATATATCGTTTACAAAATTAGTAAAATAAAGAAAATATAAATGATCAAAACTTAAAAAAACTAGTTTTTTTCACAATCACCGCGTTGCGGCGAACTTATTTTGTTATTTAGTCTGTGTTTACATGTGTTTTGAAATCACTAAGAGGGCGTTGCGCACGAAACTGCTGACAAGAATAAAAAGAAAATATAGAAAAAACACTAAAAGATAACCGAAAGAAAATCAACAAATTTTTTTTTATGGTAATGATTTTGTTCGTATGAAACCCGCGGTCAGAGATAAGCAAATGGTATTAAGTACCGGTACTGAATTTCCCGAACCGAAAGATCTTAAGTACAAATTCGGTACCGACTTTTGGCGCCTACCGGTTTTTACCTTCATATACCGGTATCGTAACCGGTATTTTCGGTATCGATATCGGTTGGCACCGAGCTCATCCCTACCCCTGAAACTGAAAAAAAAAGAAATAATTAAAAGTTGAAGAAAATCAACAAAAAAGTTGCACGATACCGTTGTTGTTCGTACGGTACCCATGATCAGAGATGAGCAAATGGTACCGGGTAGAAGTACCGAATTTCCCGAACTAAAAGATTTTCAAAATCATTTCGCTACTGACTTTTGGGGTTTTTTGTACAAGGTTGGTGCCGGTTTTTACCTTTGTGTATCGATAACTATACCAGGCTGGTGCCGGTTTTTACCTTCATGTACCGATAACGAATCGGACCATACATGTATTTTCGATACAAGTATCGGTTGACACAAATCTTATTCAACTTAAAAAGTAAGGAAATAATTACTATTATAATATCAAAATAATAAAAATAATAAAAAACTATATATATTTACTGTAATATGAAAAACAAATTTACTGTTCAAATTTGTGTTAATCTGGATATTAGAGGTGGGATGATGGAGAGATCGGGTAATGGGTCAAGAAAAACAATACTATCACAATAATAATCTGAATGTATGCATAGAAAGAAATTAGGAAGTTGTATGTTAAGCCGAAAGATAACATAGCACAATAGCATTAAGACTAAAGGGTATGGTTTGGCTCATCCCTACGAGGATGAGCCTCCACGTAGGCGGCTCGTGGGGGATGGGCCTCCATGATAATTGAAGGGGGTGGGGGATGAACCTCTTTGTGTATATATATGTATGTATGTATAGGTATATGTGAGAGAAGGAAAGAGAATGAGGGCCGGCGAGATCGGCTGGTGGGAGCCGGGAAGGATGGAGGGGGGCGGTGTGGGGGACCGGCGCCGGTCCTTGCCGGGCCTAGCCGGCCCCCATACCTTCTAGTCTAATGGGACCGACCAATGGTATCACCACGCAGCCCAATGAATTTTACTTGATTACACTAATCTAGCTCAAGCTTAGAACTTAACTCTTTTTCAATGCTTATTTCCAACATATACAAACACAAGTTGGAGTATGTCAGTGGAAACAGAGAAACCAAATGATTGGCCAAAATGGCGGCTAGCTTAAATTTTTTTTTTATGCTATTGGTTCAAATGGGCGGTCGTCTCTCTCATTAGACCAACCAGTTTATTATTTTATACACAATTTAAAATTACGTTTTTGCCCTGCAATAGTGTTTATCTCCCATTGGTTCAAATGAGCGGCAAACAATACCTATTGGACCAACCAGTTTATTATTTTCTATCTACTTTAAAATTACGTTTTTGCCCCCAGTTAAAAAATACGGTTTTGTCTCAACTTCAAAATACATTTACCCTTTTGCCCCAAGCTAAAAAATACGATTTCGCCCTCGGGAAAAAAATTACGCTTTTACCCTCAGCCAAAATTACGTTTTCGCCCTAGTTCAAAATAAAATTTTCTTTTTCCCCCGACGTAAAATTACGAATTTACACCAGTTTATTATTTTATACCTACTTTAACATTACGTTTTTTTCCCACAGTTTAAAATTACGTATTTGCCCCCAGTTAAAAATAAATTAATGCTTTCGCCCCCAGCTAAAATTTACGAATTTCCCCTCGGTTCAAAATTACAATATCACACTCAATTCAAAATTACGTTTTTGCCCCCAGTGCAAAATAAAAGTATGGTTTTCCCCTAGCTAAAAATTAGGATTTTACACTCGGGAAAAAAATTTGATTTTTCCCCCAAGTAAAAATAAAAATATGACTTTGCTCGCAGCTAAAAATCGTGTCAAAGAGCTGCCTAACACTCTTTTTACTTTTTATTTCTAGGAAAACTACAGTACTGTTTTTTTTAATTGGCTGAGAATTATTCGACCATCGCCCCGCAACGCGGGCGGGGCATCACCTAGTTTACTATAAAAACGTAGAATGTTGTCTACCTGATTTTAATATATCTTATACTTGTCTTTTTTGATAAAAATACCATTCATGAAAACTTTTATTGTTGGAAGCTAGCTGGTGACAATGGGTTAGAACCAGGTGGCTGGGGAAAAGGGCAATGGGATTGTAAGTTAGGATAATAGTTTATGGGATGAGCCAGCAGGGGGAATGCCTGAGACTGAAGCATGCGTGACCTTTTCCCTGAAGACCCATCAATCGAGCCATAACTCCTGATGAGTGTCTAGGTGGCAATGTTTTGGGATTGCAGTGGTGGATTTGGGCCTCCAAATGAAATTTAAATTTGAGACTGGTGATATGGCATTTTCATGGAAACCAAGTAGAGATAGATGCAATCAAGGACTGCTAGGTTTCTGGGAATGGGCTGCAATAGGCAAGGGAGATAAAGAAACTAGAAAGCACATTTTTTTCTCTTTTGAAATAGGACGTGCCTCAACAGCATCATAGTGTTTCCTTGGTAAATGTTGGAACAGAATAGAAGTCGTCCAAAGTCTGTTTTATAAATTATATGTTGTTTGATAGACTTAGGGAGTAATTTTGATGCACTTGTGAAGTAATTTCGATCATTACCCTACAAGATCATTGTACAAAATTATCCTACAAGATCAAAATTACTCTACAAGATCATCTATAGAGTACTTTTGATAACTACCCTACGAATAAATAGCTACGAAAATGCAACCGCGATTTTTTTTTTTTTTTACTTTTTCATACCTTTCGTATGTTTTGTACATTAAGCGTATTTGTACGCGAACTTGACTCTAAATTTATTTGTACGCGAACTTGACTCTAAATTTGTGGGCTACGCGAACTTGACTCTAAATTTGTGGGCTATGGTGAATTAGTTATATGAAACTGGGCATTTACGCATTTGGGGTTTTAATTTAGATAATTCTACAGAATTAAAATTACCCTACAAGATTATTTAGAGTAATTATGATATTCTACAAAATTTTCCTACAAGATCAAAATTACCCATCATTTTAAAAAATTACCCTACAAGATCATTTTGTAAAGTAATTACGAGTAAAATAATTACGATATTCGAATTTTTTCAGGAAAACTTTTAGTTCGTACGTTTTGTACGTTAAAGATATTTGTATTTGATTTTTTGTCTATAAATTTATAAGATTTATAAACATGTGGAATTTGCATCGGTTTGGAATTTATATGTTTCCGAATCCAAACTAAATATTATTGATAAATTTTTTTTTTTGAATAGCAAACTGGAACTTCCATTAAAACCAAAACCAAACACAATGATAAATGGTTGTTGGATTTTCGAGACTTACGTTTTACAAATTTGAAGATTCACAATGCTCACTATGGGTTATGTGATGACGTGAGCAAACCAGAGAGTTTGAAACGTCAACATTGTGAAGGGAACCAAACAAACATGTAACTGGATTCGGAAGTACAACCTCCCAATCCATCGTCATTTCAGCATCACACGGTTTCCTATAGTTATTTAATTTAATATATATTAAATTGTCTTTAATTCCCTTAACTTTTGCAAAACTACATATATAGCACTTACACTTTTATCTTCTTTCAACTTTCAAATAACCATCAAGAGTTACAATTCTAACCCTTATACTTTAAATTCTTTCATGAGTAAACTGCCATTTTGGTCCCTGTGGTTTCGGCACTTTTGCCATTTTAGTCCAAATCTCAAACTTTTTACATCTGGGTCCCTGTGGTTTGCATTTTGTTGCTATTTTAGTCCAAATTTCACATAACTCAAAGCTGTTAAATCGGCAGTGAAGAAACCGACAATCAAATCGGCTTCAAAATCTCCGACAATCAAACGGAGACAATCAAACCGACAATCTCACCTTCTTTCTTTACTCCGAGCCACACAAAACCCAAACCCTAATTTTTGCATCAAACCCATTAACCCACATGAAACTGGACCTTTGATATGCGGCGGCGTTGATGAACATCATCCCCCAGATCGCCGCAAACAAAACCTGCAACTTGTGTTCTTCTTCGTTGCAACAGCAAACAACAATCTGCAATAATCGAACCTGTAAACTAGCCGCCGGAGCCGGTGCCGGAGTTTCCAGAAGCTCTATAGTCACCGATGAGAATGATATCGAGTTCGGAAACCCTATGTGGTTCGTTTACGACGGAGTTTCGTGTGTTTTGGTACTGTTTGCAGGATTTATGTCCGGTTTGACGTTAGGGTTGATGTCTCTAGGACTTGTTGAGCTTGAGATTCTTCACCGGAGTGGTTCAAATAGAGAGAAGAAACAAGCAGGTAGTTGTTTTTGCAATTATGTGTTCAGTTTTCTTTCATGGATTTGAATATTTAATTCGTATTGTTGAGATGTTGTAGTAGGAAATGTTACTGTGTGTGTGTTTGATTGTTATTTGTTAGTAGTGAATCGGAGAATGTGATTCATGAGGTGGAGGATTGTGTGGTTGAAGTGAGGGAGAAGGAACCTTCAGTTACGAAACCGGTGGTTTTCGGTGGAAATGGTGGTGGTGTTGTGGCTGGGATATTGGTATGGTTTGTTGTAGGATGATGTGGGAAGATGGGTTTTGCAGAGGAAGAATGATGGATTGTGTTGAAGATATGGATGCAGGGGAAGATCTTGTTAGAAGAAAAAGGGGAAAGAGAGAAGAAAAAGGAGAGAGAGGGGTGGGGTGGGTAGGTGGGCAAAATGACCAAAATGCCCCTGCACTAAAGAACAAAATAATCAGTTTTCAACAGTAAAAAATCAGGGATTTTGAGTTTTGGACTAAAATGGCAACAAAATGCAAACCACTGGGACCCAGATGTAAAAAGTTTGAGATTTGAACTAAAATGGCAAAAGTGCCCAAACCACAAGGACCAAAATGGCAGTTTACTCTTCTTTCATTTCATACTCTCAAACTAAGTAAGTTACACATTTATTTCCATCTTTGGTAATTGATAACTTTGATCAACCAACTTTTTGTACTTAGTAACTTGACGTCTCATTTTACTACGAATTTCTTTTACGACTTTAGATCATAGCATCACACATTAATATACTTTTTTTTTATCTATGTATAACCATGTTAATGTCTAAATTACTTTTACAACTTTACACGGTTATCTAAAATAGTGTTACAACTTTACACCATAATGAGCGATTCATACTCTTTTTTATCCATATCTAATGACGTTAATGTCAAGAACGTACTGTATATAACAAAATCAAACACGTGTAATGTCACGTGCAGGCATCACACGTTAATGTCATCACCGTATACTGTAACCGCAATGCTTATATTATACAGAGTTAGATAGGATATGTCAAAACATGTGTTTTTATATGGTTAACGAATCATATAATGTGCCGCCGACTATAAACAACTAAGGTGTCGCCACCGTAATGCGCGGCGTATGGCAGTTTTAACGTATCTGTCATTTTAAATTCACGTTTCAACGTAAACGACTCACGTTTTGACATACTTTTTTCTCTCAAACGAGTCTGGTAAAAAATAATACGTTTTTATACTTATTTTGTGTACGTTCGTAAACTGTGTTCGAAAGCAAGTCGGGTCAAATATAATGCGTGTTCATTCGACGAAGACGTAAATTTTTTTTTTGGATAAAGAGTCAAGTCAAATATACACTATAAATGCAAGTTATTATAACTTTCGACGCCGCCGCAACGTGCGGCAGGTCAAGATCCTAGTATAAAATATATACTAATCATATATATCACATTAATGAAATGAAATAATTAAAAAAAAAGACGAATAAAAGGTTTGAGGGCCGGCCCAAACTTAACTCGGCCCGCATTTAAGAAAAACTAACTTGACCATGTTAAGATTTATAAAATTTAAAAAACAAAACGCTGGCCACAAATCAGTTTATATTTTTTATACTCTTAGAAGTACTTTGACTTGTAATCCAACCCGCTCATTATGCAACCTCTATCTTTGAGACAGATGGGATGTCCTCACGCTTCGCGGTGGGTTTCGGTTCGATGTAGTACTGGTATGGTAATGGCACTCGAATTTTATACCTCTAATGCCAAAAAATACTTTATTGCAAATACATCTCTGTGTTCAACGAATTTTATACCTTCACGCCGAGAAAACGATAAAAACGACTACGCTATCGGTACTAATGCTGTATGGTTGGTATATGCTCGGTTTGTGATGATAAAAAATAAATTTACTATATTTGATATGATTGAATAGAATTTTAATCGAATCGTAGATAATTGTTTAGTTATGCCAAAAGATATAAAAAAAATATGTGCAAAAGGGAAATGATAGAGGAATTAAAATTCTAGATTAAAAGAAAAGACTAAAACCCATGGCATTATAGCCTAGTGGTATCTTGGTGGTGGGATAAGGCTTATGACCATTATGTCATGAGTTCGATTCTCACAAGGGGGGTTTTTCCCAGATTTATTGGGTTTCCTCCTGAATTGGTGTAGGGCATTATTGCCTAGTGGAGATGGATATGATCGGGTGGGTCTGCTGGTGGCACGATGATATCCAGTGGTCCGTCAGTGATCTAAATTTGCCGTTCAAAAAAAAAAAAAAAAGACTAAAATTTAGTTAGGTGCTCGTTTTTATCACATACTTCTCTTTGATTAGGCATTTGTATAAAGAAAATATAACTTTAAGCTTTTAATTTTTATTTAAAATCTTTATTAAATTTCATAAAAATTAACCAAACTTACAAATATAATATACCGGAGCATTGGCTCATGAAAATGTATGTCTAAATATGTCATTGCACCAGAAAATTCTAGTTAAACCATTTATTTGAAGGGCAAAAGTGCACAACAAAAAAAGTTTAATGATAATAACCCAAAGCCACAAAGCTTAATAGTAAAAATTTAAAAGTCACAAAAGTGAATGGTGCTAACCACTTCATCAATTATATATACTAGTAAGGGACCTGTGTGATGTGACGAGGACGACAATTTATATCGCTGTACCCGTTCTTTCTTAGTTTATCAATCCATGATGAGAAGTTCGTTTTTGGATTTAACTGGTCAAATGGGTCTAGTTATCAAAAGGTATATACAAATATCTTTATTGGATTTAAACAAAAATATGATTAACATAAACTTAAAAATACCTTGTAGCCACTATACAAGATTTCAAGCTTTCTTGGCTACCATATTAATAGGGATGTCATTTAGTTTTTTTTAAGGATCATCAAATTATAACAAACCAAAAGAGTCCCCTCCTAGCAAGCTGCTAAGAAAGACCAGGGAGCATACAAAAAATACAATGCATCTCATTACACGAAAATTACAATTACTGCTGCATGACAAACAAGTTGTATCCAAAGTTCCTGCTTCATTCTTCCTGATCCATGTTCCTCCATTTTGATCTCTCTTGAACCCACGAAAACGATGTTGAGCCTATTCTTGAAGTTGGTTTTACACAATCAAAGGCACGTTATTCCCTTTTCATATTTCATACTAAAGACATTTTTTGCAGCTCTTATATATGTTGACGATATAATCATCGTAGGAAATGTAGGAATTAGGTTCACCTTTTGTAAAATATAATTACAAAATATATCATAACGAGACTCTCGTTATTCGTAGGAAATATCATAGTACAATACCGGTTGCAATAACTAAATAAAAAGACTATAAATATAATTATATATACCAATCTTGATTCAAGCCGCATCTTTGGTGGGTCCTTCACGCGCACTTGATAGCATCCTAGACTCGAGTATTCATCATCTTGAGTCTTGAAAAATACTCCTTGACTGCAACAAAGAGCACACTAAAACGTTGACGATTTTGGTTGAGGCACGTGTTCAACACGCTTCCCTTAAAACAGATTTCGCGCATCTACTAAAGACGACGCGTCTGTCTCCCAGGGTACAACAGCCAAAGCAGTCTGTACTGCCGGATATGGTTCACCGGCCCAAGGTTACATCCGGTAATTGTAGTGTTTGAACTCATGTGGTGGAAAAACAAGTAGAGAATACCCATCTCTCTAGTTGGTCTTCAAGTGTTTTTCCTACTTCTAGTATTCTTCATGTATAAAACAATACCCTATTATCTTGTCACAAAAGAAAGCACATAGCCATCTATATGTACAAGACTAGTGAAAAGTTTCACTTAATTAGTCACTTAATTAGAGACTTAAAAACTCTAATAAAACTAATTAAATACTCAAGAGTTACTCTTTAACTTACCACATGAATATTCTAATTAATATTTATAATTTCATTAATTTATAAATATATTTAATATCCATTCACCAAAATTCCAACAATCCCCCACATGAATGGAGATCATTCAAAACACTTAAAATTTCCAATGTAACCTCGACAGTTGAGTTTTGCATACGATAGGTAGGTGTTACCCTTTGAACCTTCGCTCATGAAATGCACTTAGCCCACTAGCTCTGAGTAGTTCTCGTTGTCTTTGAACTCGTCTGCCGTTTGTGTAGACGACAATACACTTCACACAAGACTCTCCCTAGCCGGGTCATCTCCTCATAGTCGTGTCCAATAATGGTCGTGGAACACTTTCCTGGTTCTGCGAGAGCTCTAGGAATTGTGCCCTCAATTCCATTCGAAGCGACCCCACTTCTCTCTAACATAGGTGATTCTCCTTATATCATTAAAAGTATTGTGGTTATCGTGATCTATCCAAATCATTTACCACATATTATGCTTAGCCTTATACTTGTCACTTTTAGGAATGGACTAGGAAGTTTATTAATCTTTATAATAAACTACCTTATTAAATGCGTAGGGTTATTCCCCCACAGTGACCTTGCTTATTCATACAATTAGGTTTTCCTATTGAACTCAATTCTTGGGATCTCCAGTCTACTTAGTTAGGTTTCCATCATATGAACTTCATTTTTCAAGGTCTTCAGTCCCATTCCACAACTTGATCTCTAATAAACCCTCAGGTTGTTGGATCCATAACATTAGCAAATAACTTTGCGTATTTGAGATCAGTTGTCATGATGTGTTCTTAACTCGTAAGTTAATTTTGCCTATTGTCAACTTCTAAGACTATAACCTCAGTGGCCATCTGAATCTGGTTATAACATATGTCTTCGTAAGATATGTGTATCATTTAAGGCAAACACATCTCCCTTATGCACTACGACCTTTGTGTCCTCCACTTAGTCGTCTATTTGCAATGTTAGATTGGATTACAAAATCCTTATTGCTAAAAACAAATGCAAGACACCCCCCACATTTAAGTGTTATTGGATAACATTTAGATGTGTTAATGAGAACCATTTCTACATACCCTTATAGGGTTGTTTCTTAATGGTTCATCCTCCACATTTCTTGCCATTTGATCAACATTTCCGTAAAACCACTTATGGCGACATTTATACACATATGATTGAACAAGACCAACCTTATTATATCAGTGAATTCAACTCATATTGCATTAGCTTACACAAGCTTCCGAGCTGACCAAAGCAACATATTCCATTGTCACAAGTTTGTCACCAACTTAGAATAATTCTAATTTAACATCTAGAATAAGCTTAAACAATGAGTTCTCCTCATTAGCTTTTCAAACAAACTTTTAAAAGTTACATGTCATTTCCTTATAATGAATGAAAATTCTCTCTCAACTTTGTCCATACACAAATTCTTTTTGTGTTCATACAAATTTGAATGTTTAGAGTTAATTAGTCTCCGTCAAGACCCATAAGTAACTAAGTACAAGTCTAGCATGCTTTAGACTACAATACTTTAGCTTGTGAACAGAAGATGCATCATTCTGATTCTTCCCAGCCCTAAGGATATCATAATATCACTTTGCAACATTCATCCCTTGTTAAGACAAAATAATGAGACTTATTCATAATCCTAAAACATCAATATTTAGGAAGGTCTCACAAAGCTAAATTTCATCATTCATTTAAGGAACATAACTTGTTTACCTTTGATCTCCAACGATCTACCATTGACTCATAAGTACTTAAACATAAGCCTTAATCCAAGTCACTTGGTGAACACATTCATCACCAACAAGATGAATTTATCATCTACAATCACTATTATGTGTGAGATAGAGTCAACTAGATTGACACTCAACAACATGTCATTCATAATTTTTCCATAAGTGATTTGCACACATCTATTGTTATTCATTAGGAGACATGTATATTTAGGATGCTCTCCCAAATGAAGGTAAAATCTCCATATAGATCTAACAATAATCAAGTGGTAGACGCATCTACTTATAAATCTCGCAAGATTTATTAAAGGTATACAATAACATATAGTACTTTTACTTTCATATGTTAGAATTCACACTTGTGAATTTTTCAATGACTTCTAATGAAGTATGCGACATGAATGTCGTTAGTGTATTTCATCTCAATACACTAACTGCGTTCTTTCATTACTCATTCATGATGTGGTTATACATTTGATGTTTCGTCTTTGACTTTTAGTCAATGTAACAACTCTCAAGTTGTTTATGTCCAAGTATTTTCATGTACTATCCGTTTAAAACCATACTAGGTTATCACCCGGGTGGCAACCCGGGTAGGAAAAATTAAATTACATTAATCATAAGTGTATCGATAAAAGTAATGCAAATAAAGTGACATTACATAAAATAATAACAAAGTTTTCTTTATAAGCCGTGTACAAAAACATCAAGAAAAATACAAATATCATTTATGTATACAACTTAGGAATTATACATGTTTGGTACCACTTGGACTAAAGGCTTGTGAATCGCTCTTGACCATCTTTTGACACAAGTAAGAATAGTTTCCTTGACATGCCGAGCAAAATGTTTGATTGTTGTTTCCAACCTAACCAACCACAAATTATACACATTAAGTACACAAAATTATAATCACCAAACAAATGCCACAGAATCTTTGGCTCTGCGATTCTCCCTTTAACTAAAAAGAAAGATACGACATCTAGTGAGGTAGCCATATTCAACTACAAAGCATACTAAACATATGATTAACACTCCATTATCCCCAAAAAATAGATAACAAAATGAGATGTATTTTTTTAGTTTTATCACATGAAGCACATACCCACTTGTTTGATAAACATAGGAACATGCTTAAAGTGTTCTTTTAACTTTCAACATTGGTTATCCTCTCTCTTTGACTTCATTTTGTGGTTTATTAATTCTATCTTCTTTTCCTATTCATAAAAGAAAAAAATATAGTAAAAAACACTTATTGAACCATAAATTAAATTCATCTGATTCACTTTACCATTGGTACCACTGCAAAAAGAACAAACAAACCAATCTGTCAAAATTAAAACTAATAAACGATATAGAAGATTAGAGCAATCATTTACCATACATATTATTTTATAAGGTTCATACCAAATATCCCAAAAGAAACTAACTGCTCACTGGTGTAGTAATGCCAAAAAATAGTACAGTTTGTTTTCCCTTGGAGCTAAGCTTGGTAGCTGGTAGCCTCGTTTAACTTATCTTCCTGAAACGAATTGAACAAATACGTAAGAAAATAGTCATCTTCGTATTATACCCGAACAATACATAATGGCATAATAATCAACAACCGGATCAGAGTTGGTAAGTATATGAAACGAAAAGTACATGGATTCATATTAGTGGAAGACGGTCTGGGAACCAAGTAGCTGAATTAAAATCCCTAACAATATAGATAATCAGCCAGGCGGCGAAATTACAAAGATTGAGAAGAGAATTAAAGAGCATACCACTTCCTGCCTACATTAATAGTGCTTGTTCACAAGCATCCAAGCTTTCAGAAGAACTAAACCTCATCAAGGACTCGGTTGTCGGAACCGATGGCATTGTTTTTGAACACAAAGACATTCATATTTAAAAGTTAATATATGATCAATGCAACATGTTGGCATAACCATCGATCAACATTATTTGCTTTAAATAAAACTAAAAGTAACATGAACGTTGTAATAACGTAATATCATCAATATTATCATCAAATTCAATAAAGAAGCCTTAATGATACCCTATTACCTCATGTTTTACAAACCGATCATCAATAGTTTTTTTGCAATTTTTGACCCATTTCACATACTCTGCTCATTGACATGTTTATTAATATACCCGTTTGACCTTTTAGATATAAAACATAACCTACACCGATCATGTACAAGTAAACCGGTCAAATTTGCTAAAATCGAAGGTCAAATCATGATGGATCATGTAAAATGTCCAAAGTAAAAACATTGATTTTGAGAATAAAGCGCTTACTGTTATGGAATGGTGCATAGAAGAGCCTTTCACCCTTCCAATATTCCAGGGGTTTTGTTTTAATTCTATTACTTCTTCGTACACCAGTAAAAACATTGATATGTCTCGGCTGTCACATTCTTCTTTTCTGTAGTGGTTGCTACTGGCCAATTATCCTTTGTGTGAAAGTTTCTATAAGACCTGTACCATGAAGATGGATTTATAGAAACTATTATTTCATACTTTTAGAAAAATCCATGATCAAAGTTAAGGATTGTGAGGCAAATTCTTTTAACATAATTAAACAGTGAGCCAATGAAATCTTTCCGCCTAGCAAAGGAAATGCATCCACTCACATAAGAATAACATGGTCTTAAATTTCCGAAGCATCTTTTGTAGAAATGGTCACATAATCAGAACTCAAAAGCACAACCATTTCACTAAGTTCAGAGTATAGAAAAGATGAGGACATAAGGGTAAAGTTTATAAACAAACCATGTAACTTTGTTCACAGTACTTTAATGTATAAACTTTAAACCTTTGTACACT
>JARYGA010058626.1:0-18482 GCA_030545235.1 Helianthus tuberosus | reverse complement strand
TGACAGTTTGCCATAGTCCATTAGTACACGCCCGTTCGGACGACACGGTGTGAGGTTTGTTAAACCTAATAGCGCTATTAACTAATGACCCGCTCGCAATCGGCCTCGGCGATTAAGTCGATATATAATGACGGACTTAATGATAGAGTTTTGTCTAGTAAGTTTTAAGGGTGTTGTCCTACCCAAGGAGGACAAACGTACGTATTCCACCCAAGGCGAATACGCAGGATTAATATTGGCATCCTACCCAAGGATGATGGCCGTACATATCCTACCTAAGTATGATATGTAGATTCCGTTTTAATTCTTTAACCCATTCCCAAACCACCGGGAATCCCATGCCTTAGAAAGTGTGTGAACTCACCTCGGTTTGCTCGGTTAGATCCTCAAATATAGTTAACAGTCAAGGTCGGTCAATCACGTCCTAATAAGGTACGGATAACAATCAGTTTCTCATGCATAACACGTATCCTACGTACAGTTTATATACACATTACTTCTACCACATAACATGTACACACTTTAATAGTTCATGCTCATATAAACATTCCACCTATAGCTACTCGAGAACAAGCATACGATATTGCACATGTTACTTTCATTGACATATAGCATGTTAGATCATCCTCAGATAACATACTCGACATTTAGACACGCAATTTACGACTTATGTCATTTCAGCTTTTATATTCAAAACTGGGCTGTTTTCGGGGATTTTAATAAAATAGTTAACTTGTTCCAAAAATTCCCAACTTTTTAAAGAAAGTCTTAAAATATCCAAATATTATTGTGTAAAAATATCGGGGTCCAGTTCATCACCAATATTTTATAAAAAAAATCATTTCCCGGAGTGCACTCAGATTTATCTTTTTCTGACTGCAGTCCACGGAATAATTTATTAAAAATTCATCGTAAGTCCGATTTACGAAATTCCAGTGGGAGGATTACAAATACATCAGTGGTCATTTACAATACAAGTTTGATGACCTAGTTCTACTCAGGTTTCAAGTTATGACTAAAAATATAACACCCATTTACTGCTGTAAAAACTCAGCTCTAGCCGTGGTTACAAATTGACCGTTTAAAAATAGTAAACGAATTCCAAAATTATGATTCCAGTGCCATTAGAACCGTATTTTATAATAACACGTCATAGACTTAAGAAAATCAAGTTTTTGTTAAGTTACGATGTGGTTACAGCCAACTGAAGTTGGCTGTAATAGTTAGACAGAAGCTGTTTTCAGCTTGTGGTGTTCTAACGCATGTTCTATTTGCTCCGTTAACATGTCTAGTGATCAACAACGACCTTAATCAACAATATTAACCAACAAATCATCAAGTAATCAGTAACATAACCAAAACAACTTCATACTAACATTACTACATCATATTTCAACAATATTTCTTCATATTTAAAGCTTATGTTTAAGTTTTAACCTTATGTTCTTTAGTGTTCTTGATGTTCTTCACATTTACCATTATGATTCATACTTTAACCACCTCCATAGGATATAAAATGAGTAGATCTAAGAGACTTACCACTAGCTCAAAGCTAGGAGAGTTCAAGTGGGGAAATGTGGTGGATAAAAGAAGATGAGAGTGGTCCTTCAACTTCCGAACGCACCGAGCTTCGTTATGCACCTTGTAGCACCTTTGTATGCTCTTAGATGGGTTGGAAATGATCGAATGATGATGGTGAGGGTGGTGGTGGCTCACGGCCGAACTAGAGGGAGAGAGAAGAGATGGATGGTGATGTTGATGAAGATGATTTGAATGAATGAATGTCTTGTGGTTAATTTAAATAACTTCCATCATGCTATTACCCATTAGATTAAGTGTCTCTTTAGTTTAATACATATATATTACACTAATCAAGATAATCA
The DNA here is from genome assembly GCA_030545235.1 of Helianthus tuberosus. Lineage (NCBI taxonomy): Eukaryota > Viridiplantae > Streptophyta > Magnoliopsida > Asterales > Asteraceae > Helianthus > Helianthus tuberosus. The sequence goes on along the minus strand of JARYGA010058626.1, from coordinate 16,599 downwards.
AGGGTGGTTCCCTCTAGGGTGACCATCAAATTGGGGGGGGGGGGGGGTTGGTTTAGTTGGGATGCAATGGGTGGTTATGTTAACTAGTTAGGTTATAAGTATCTAGTTAGTGTTATAAGTTACTAGATATTTTGTATGATGTGTTATGGTGTTCGAGGACCATAACTAGCTTAGTAAAAGTGAAACATTGTGTTTGGTAATATTTTTGTGTTCCGGGTAATGTCCGGTTGTTCGGTTGGGTACCGTTCCGTTAAAGTGCCAAGTTATTCCATATAGTGACCTATATATATCTTTTTGTAACATTTTTAATTCTCAACACTTAGGAAAGCACACAGGACTATTTAGTAACTTTTCTGTATACTACTAGTATGTTAACAAGCACACGTAAGTATATCACAAAAATCAGAAAGCAGTTAAATGATTCAGCACCGTCATCAAGCACTTTAATTATCATTAATAATTTGTACGGATACATGGAATTATGAGGGTTGTCACATTCTCCCCCTGTTAAGAAAATTTCGTCCCGAAATTTAGCTCGTGGTTACTGAGGATGCTAGTTATGTTGCGTTGGTTTCCTTGTTTTCCTGGGGTGTCACATCATCCCCCCGTTGATTTGGAATTTCGTCCCGAAATTCTGCAGTAGCTTCAGCCTCAGTAGTGGTTGCGTTTTTCTTAAACAGCTGGGGATACTTGAGTTTCATTTGGTCTTCTCGTTCCCAGGTATACTCTGGGCCACGACCGGAATCCCAACGGACTCGGACAAGAGGTATCCTAGTAAGCTTGAGAATCTTGACATCTCGATCAGTAATCTCTATTGGTTCCTCGACGAATCACAGCTGGTCGTCGATAGTGAGCTCCTTTAAGGGAACTATGAGGGTCTCATCTGACAGACACTTCTTCAGATTCGACACATGGAAAACATTGTGAACTCCGCTGAGTTCTTCAGGTAGATTCAACCGGTAGGCGACCTTGCCAATTTTCTCAATGATCTCGAATGGTCCGACATAACGCGGATTGAGCTTGCCTCGTTTGCCAAAGCGGACTACACCTTTCCAAGGTGAGACTTTGAGTGGCACTCGATCCCCAACCTGGAACCCGAGTGGTTTTCTTCGCTTATCAGCATAGCTTTTCTGGCGGTCACGGGCTGCCGCCATTCATTGTCGTATCTGAGCAATTCTTTCGGTTGTATCTACTACAAGTTCTGGGCCAGTGATTTAACTGTCGCCAACTTCTGCCCAACAGAGAGGTGATCGGCACTTCCATCCGTATAATGCCTCAAACAGAGCGGCCTGGATGCTGGTGTGGTAACTGTTGTTATACGAAAACTCCACTAGCGGGAGGTGCTTTTCCCAGCCATTACCAAAATCGATTACACACGCCCGAAGCATGTCTTCAAGGGTCTGGATGGTGCGTTCAGATTGCCCATCCGTCTGTGGATGATATGCTATGCTCATGTCTAATCGAGAACCAAAGGACTTGTGCATAGCTTGCCACAATTCAGATGTAAAACGTGAGTCTCGATCAGAGATGATGTAGGTTGGCACTTCGTGCCTTGATACCACTTCCTTCAAGTAGATGTCTGCTAGGGTGGAAAACTTATCCGTTTCCTTGATAGCCAGAAAATGTGCAGACTTGGTCAGTTGATCCACGATCACCCAAATGGCATCGTTTCCGCATTGAGATCTAGGCAGGCCAGTAACGAAATCCATGGAAATTTGCTCCCATTTCCACTTTGGGATCTCTGGTTGTTGAAGTAGGCCTAATGGTTTCTGATATTCAGTCTTGACTCTCGCACAAGTCAAACATTTGCTAACGTAGGTTGCTATGTTGGCTTTCATACCAGGCCACCAATACGTAGTCTTGAGGTCGTGGTACATTTTATCCAAACCAGGATGTACCGAATAACGAGACTTATGTGCTTCATCCATCACAAGCTCGCGTGAGTTTCCATAAAACGAAACCCAGATGCGTCCGTTTACATAGTAGGCGCCGTCTTCCTTTTGTTCTAGCCACTGCCTCGATCCTCGTAAGGACTCAGCCCTGATGTTCTCTGCTTTCAACGCTTCAACCTGGGCATCTCGTATCTGAGCGGGAAGGCTAGAATGAATGGTAAGCTGTAACGCACGTACACGCTTAGGTATAGTATCCTTTCGGCTGAGGGTGTCGACCACCACATTGGCCTTGCCCGGATGGTACTTGATCGCGCATTCATAATCATTCAAGAGTTCGACCCATCGACGTTGTCGCATGTTTAACTCCTTTTGCTTAAAGATATGCTCGAGACTCCTGTGATCGGTGTAAATGGTGCACTTGGTACCGTACAGGTAATGTCTCCATATCTTAAGTTTGAAAACAACTGCTCCCAGCTCCAGATCGTGAGTAGTGTAGTTCCTTTCGTGAACCTTAAGTTGGCGCGATGCGTAGGCAATGACCTTGTCTCGTTGCATCAACACGCAACCAAGTCCTTGGATGGAAGCGTCGCAATAAACCACAAAATCATCTGTGCCATCAAGCAATGAGAGGATAGGCGTGCTACAAAGTCTATCTTTTAAATGCTGAAAAGCAGATTCCTGTGCATCACCCCAACGATAGGTGACACCCTTCTGAGTTAGTGAAGTGAGAGGTTGCGCAATCTTTGAGAAATCCTTTATAAACCTTCTGTAATATCCTACCAATCCCAAGAATTGGCGGATTTCTGTTGGTGTACGGGGTGCAGGCCAGTTCTTGATCGAGTCGACCTTGGATGGATCAACATGAATCCCATCCTTGTTTACCACATGGCCTAGAAAGTGGACTTCGCGAAGCAAGAAGTCGCATTTTGAAAATTTGGCATACAACTGCTCTGTCCGAAGAAGTTCTAGCATAAGTTGTAGATGCTGCTCGTGTTCCTCCTGACTCTTCGAATAGATCAGGATATCATCGATGAATACAATAACGAACTTATCCAGGTAAGGCTTGCATACTCGGTTCATGAGATCCATGAAGACTGCAGGTGCATTCGTCAATCCGAAAGGCATAACCAGAAACTCGTAATGGCCGTAGCGAGTTCTGAATGCTGTTTTGGAGATGTCCTCCTCTCGGACTCTCAGCTGATGGTATCCCGATCTCAAATCAATCTTAGAGTAAAAGCTCGACCCTTGCAGCTGGTCGAACAAGTCGTCAATACGTGGAAGAGGATAACGATTCTTCACAGTCACCTTGTTAAGTTCACGATAGTCAATACACATTCTGAAAGTACCATCTTTCTTCTTCACGAACAAGACTGGAGCTCCCCAGGGCGAAGAGCTAGGACGTATAAAACCCTTCTCCAAGAGTTCTTGTAGTTGCGTGGACAGTTCTTCAAGTTCTGACGGAGCTAGTCAATAAGGTGCACGAGCTATGGGCGCTGCTCCAGGAGCTAGCTCGATTTGAAATTCAACTTGGCGATGAGGCAGAAGACCAGGTAACTCCTCAAGGAATACCTCGGGAAAGTCACATACAATAGGAATGTCTTCAATTCTCTTCTCTTCCATTGATGCGTCAGTAACGAGCGCTAGAATGGCAGTGTGGCCCTTCCGCAAACACTTCTGGGCCTTAAGGAAGGAGATAATGCCTACGACAGCACCACTCTTGTCGCCATGAATCACGAGGGGTTCTTTACCAGAACGAGGGATACGGACGATTTTCTCCTTGCAAACAATCTCCGCTTGATGATGGGATAGCCAATCCATCCAAATAACGACTTCGAAACTACCAAGTGTGATAGGAATAAGATCGATAGAGAAAGTCTGACCAGCTAAGACGAGGTTACAACCTTTAACTATGTGTGTGGCTTCAAGACTTTTACCGTTTGCTAGTTCTACCGTGTGTTTGGTGTTCAAAAGTGTTGGAGTGCGCTTAAGCATTTCACTAACTTTTAAGGATACATAACTAGTATCGGCACTCGAATCAAACAAAACAGTAACAAAGAAGTCGTCCAGAAGAAACTTACCCATCACAACGTTGGGATCGTTCCTTGCATCACCCTGACCCAGCACGAAAACACGTCCCCTAGCACCATTGCCATTATTGTTACCCCCGTTGTTGCCTCCATTGTTGTTCCCATTGTGGTTCCCGTTTCCTTGGTTGTTGTTGTTCTGATTCTGGTTCAGTTGAGGACAGTTCCTCTTAAAGTGGCCTTCAGCGCCACACTGAAAGCATCCTTTATTGCCCTGTTGTTGCTGCTGCTGGTGGTTCTGTGGAGCTTGTTGTTGTTGTTGGTGATTCTGATTCGTTGGTCGTGCGCTCCTGCAATCCTTTGCTTCATGACCAAACTTGTTACACCTCAGACAACGACCCTTGTTACACTGCCCGCTGTGATGCTTGTTGCACCGGTTGCACTTGGGGTGGTTCCCTCGGTATCCACCCTGTCCTTGGTTACCGGAAGATTGCTGACCAGGACTTTGGTAGTCATCAGTCTTTCGCTGTTGAGACTGAACTGAAGTAGAACCCTTTCTGGAATTTCCATCCCATTTTCGCTTGTTGTCGCTAGGAGCATCGGGAGTAGCTGTGGCACTGATACGTTTGGGCAGCCTGTTTTGCTCCACCGCCTGGTCGGTGAGACGATAAGCCAACTTTATGATTTGCTGAATGGTACCCAGGTTAGCTGAAGTCACGTGACTTTGAATCTCTGGTACAAGACCCTTAAGGTACAGTTCAATACGTTTGATGGGAGGGTCCACCATAGTAGGGCACAAGATGGCCAGCTCGTTTGACCTCTTAGTATACGCCTCAATCTCAGACCCCGTCATCTTTAGATTGAAAAATTCCACCTCTAGCTTGTGGATGTCGTCCCGACTGCAGTACTCTTCTTTGATCAGTTTTTTGAAACCATTCCAGGGGGTGGCATTAGCAACTGCCAGCCCTAGTAGTTGAACCTATGCTTTCCACCAGGTTAACGCAGCACCTTCAAGTGTTCCAGTAGCATATTTCACCCTACGATCTTCGGGGCATTCACACATCTCGAAGACAGACTCAAGCTTCTCGAACCAGTGTAGAAGACCTACAGCTCCTTCTGTGCCACTGAAAGTAGTAGGTCTGCAGTCCATGAATGTTTTGAACGTACATACGGGAGGCTGAGCGTGTTGACCTGTTGCGCGAGAATAAAAGACAAGGTTAAGCATGAGGGTTGGTTTGCGAAGGTAGGATCTAAATGTCCTAAGATGGGTTGGTATGGCAGGTTATACCTCCTGCAGGGATAGCTGCGAGTGCCTTAGCAACTCGTTCATTGATCAAAGCCATCAACTGGGCTTGAGTGAGGTTGATACGTCTTCCGCGTCCGCTCATGATCTTCACAATGAAGCAACGTAAGTGAGAAAAGTGTCGCGAAAGTGCGTAAGTGTGGGACGATAATAGAGAGTAAGCACACAAAGTTCAAATAGCAATTATCACGTTAATTAATGCACAGTGTGAACTATCTAACCGACAATATAACATAAATCATACCACCTATTGTGTCGAGTCTTGCACGTGGAGCGAAGCGTCGTTGTGGATCGTCGAGCACTGTACATGTTATAGTCTGGTTTTATCAAAAAGCTTTTCCCCTTTTTAAAACCCAGTTCACTATAACCAATGGCTCTGATACCAATCTGTCACACCCCAAAATCCACCGCGCGGAGTATCACCGCTTGGAGGCGTGACGTGACCAGGATCGAGCCACCAATCATATTGAACAACAAAATTAAGTAAGTAAAACCAACCACAATACAATTGGTGACCATAAGACAGTAACCAGTTTAAGTTAACAGCGGAAGCATAAAACGTAAGTTCAAAACATAAGTTCCATAGTTGATAAGTTTAAAGTCCAAAACGTAAGTTCCATAAGTTTAATTAATAAGCAAGGGACATAACAGTCCGCATCCCACAACAACCTCCTCCTCGTGCAAGCTCCATAAGCATCTAGCGACCTGTAAGTCATGTAACAACGAGTCAACAACAAAGTTGAGTGAGTTCACGATTGGTTGTTTAGTTTTAAGTTGTTTCTGAAAAACGTGGTTTAACTTTCGTTGGCTTATTTGCCGTGGGGGTTACCCCGTAGTTGAAAGTATGTTTAACCAGTTCCTTTTCTTTACCCAAACCATATCCATAATCAGTGGGGGCTTCCCCATGTGAACTACTAGACTGCATGATATCGACTACTACGAACAATAGTTGTGCCCTACATCAGTGTCTATCATCACTGACAGTTTGCCATAGTCCATTAGTACACACCCGTTCGGACGACACGGTGTGAGGTTTGTTAAACCTAATAGCGCTATTAACTAATGACCCGCTCGCCATCGGCCTCGGCGATTAAGTCGATATATAATGAGGGACTTAATGATAGAGTTTTGTCTAGTAAGTTTTAAGGGTGTTGTCCTACCCAAGGAGGATGAACGTACGTATTCTACCCAAGGCGAATACGCAGGATTAATATTGGCATCCTACCCAAGGAGGATGGCCGTACATATCCTACCTAAGTAGGATATGTAGATTCCGTTTTAATTCTTTAACCCATTCCCAAACCACCGGGAATCCCATGCCTTAGAAAGTGTGTGAACTCACCTCGGTTTGCTCGGTTAGATCCTCAAATATAGTTAACAGTCAAGGTCGGTCAATCACGTCCTAATAAGGTACGAATAACAATTAGTTTCTCATGCATAACACGTATCCTACGTACGGTTTATTTACACATTACTTCTACCACATAACATGTACACACATTAATAGTTCACGCTCATATAAACATTCCACCTATAGCTACTCGAGAACAAGCATACGATATTGCACAAATTTACTTTCATTGACATATAGCATGTTAGATCATCCTCAGATAACATACTCGACATTTAGACACGCAATTTACGACTTATGTCATTTCAGCTTTTATATTCAAAACTGGGCTGTTTTCGGGGATTTTAATAAAATAGTTAACTTGTTCCAAAAATTCCCAACTTTTTACAGAAAGTCTTAAACGATCCAAATATTATTGTGTAAAAATATCGGAGTCCAGTTCATCACCAATATTTTATAAAAAAAATCATTTTCCGGACTGCACTCAGATTTATCTTTTTCTGACTGTAGTCCACGGAATAATTTATTAAAAATTCATCGTAAGTACGATTTACGAAATTCTAGTGGGAGGATTACAAATACATCAGTGGTCATTTACAGTACAAGTTTCATGACCTAGTTCTACTCTGGTTTCAAGTTATGACTAAAAATATAACACCCATTTATTGCTGTAAAAACTCAGCTCTAGCTGTGGTTACAAATTGACCCTTTAAAAATAGCAAACGAAGTCCAAAATTATGATTCTAGTGCCATTAGAACCATATTTCATAATAACACGTTATAGACTTAAGAAAATCAAGTTTTTGTTAAGTTACGATGCGGTTACAGCCAACTGAAGTTGGCTGTAATAGTTGGACAGAAGCTGTTTTCAGCTTGTGGTGTTCTAACGCATGTTCTATTTGCTCCGTTAACATGTCTAGTGATCAACAATGACCTTAATCATCAATATTAACCAGCAAATCATCAAGTAATCAGTAACATAACCAAAACAACTTCATACTAACATTACTACATCATATTTCAACAATATTTCTTCATATTTAAAGCTTATGTTTAAGTTTTAACCTTATGTTCTTTAGTGTTCTTGATGTTCTTCACATTTACCATTATGATTCATACTTTAACCACCTCCATAGGATATAAAATGAGTAGATCTAAGAGACTTACCACTAGCTCAAAGCTAGGAGAGTTCAAGTGGGGAAATGTGGTGGATAAAAGAAGATGAGAGTGGTCCTTCAACTTCCGAACGCACCGAGCTTCGTTATGCACCTTGTAACACCTTTGTATGCTCTTAGATTGGTTGGAAATGATCAAATGATGATGGTGAGGGTGGTGGTGGCTCACGGCCGAACTAGAGGGAGAGAGAAGAGATGGTGGTGATGTTGATGAAGATGATTTGAATGAATGAATGTCTTGTGGTTAATTTAAATAACTTCCATCATGTTATTACCCATTAGATTAAGTGTCTCTTTAGTACACTACATATATATTACCCTAATCAAGATAATCAAGGGTGGTTCCCTCTAGGGTGACCATCGAATGAGGGGGGGGGGGGTTGGTTTAGTTGGGATGCAATGGGTGGTTATGTTAACTAGTTAGGTTATAAGTATCTAGTTAGTGTTATAAGTTACTAGATATTTTGTATGATGTGTTATGGTGTTCGAGGACCATAACTAGCTTAGTAAAAGTGAAACATTGTGTTTGGCAATATTTTTGTGTTACGGGTAATGTCCGGTTGTTCGGTTGGGTACCGTTCCGTGAAAGTGCCAAGTTATTCCATATAGTGTCCTATATATATTTTTTTGTAACATTTTTAATTCTCAACACTTAGGAAAGCACACAGGACTATTTAGTAACTTTTCTGTATACTACTAGTATGTTAACAAGCACACGTAAGTATATCACAGAAATCAGAAAGCAGTTAAATGATTCAGCACCGTCATCAAGCACTTTAATTATCATTAATAATTTGTACGGATACATGGAATTATGAGGGTTGTCACAAGGGCCTTATGATACATAAGGCTCGAGGACGACAAGAAAATGAAAGAGAGGATGAATGCATCCACAACATATGAATCAACAAACAGAAAATCGGAATCTTCATATAAACCATACCGCTCTAAGCCATATGGCAAAAATGACAACAAAGAGTGAACGTTGTTGAAGATGAGGATGGAGAAGAATATCCTGAACTATCAGAATATTGTTTTTCGGTTAATATTTCTGAACTAAGATATGCCATGCAGGGTTTAGGAGATAAAGAAAGATGGCCAAGAAAGAATCAATAGAAGGTTGATTGGAAGGACAAGTTTAAATGGTTTGCCTTCTACGAAGACTTTGGGCACGTAACGGAGGACTATATATCCTTAAGAAAGGAGATAAGTTACTTGCTGAGCAAACGCTACTTGAAAGAACTTCTTGGCAAGAAAAAGAATAAGGGTCAGGATACTGACAAGAATCCTGAAAGAGCAGCATCCCCACCACCAGATGCCAAGATAATCAATTTTATATCTGGAGGATCCGACATATGCGGGACTTCTTATTCTGCAGCTAAAAGGCAAGCTAAAGAAGCCAAGGCAGAAAGAAGGGACAAACCAACAAGGATGACGATGCTTACAAATGATAAAGTGATAACATTCGACAGTGACGACCGGAATAACATCCAGGATCCTCACCATTATGGTCTGGTAATTACTTTGTATATTGCTAACCATTTTATACACAGGATATTGGTAGACAATGGTAGCTCGGTCAACATCATTCAATTGGAAACCTTGAAAAGAATGAATATCCCAGAAGCCAAGATTACCACGAAGTCCATGGTGCTCGTAGGGTTCAGTGGAGAAGCAAAGAATATTGTCGGGGAGATAAAACTACCTGTATATGTTGAAGGGGTAAACTTGATGCAACAGTTTTGTGTCATGGATTCATTATCCTAGTATAACATTATATTAGGCAGGCCATGGATTCATGATATGAAAGTTGTACCTTCCACTTATCACCAATGTATCAAGATTCCTACTCCTTGGGGAGTAGTCAAAGTTGAAAGTGACCAACAGGAGGCGAAGGAATGCTACTCCTCTTCGATGAAGGCATCAACGAAGTCCCGGGGAGGATAGCAAATAAGGATACAAGCACAGGATATCCTGGAAGCTTCGGAGCAATCGATGAAAATAATCCAGATATCTCGGTGCCTGTAGGGGTCAATATCCCTCAGGATATTGTGTCACAGCCCGACCACGTTAAAACAACAAACCGTGGTGGAAACGTTGGGGAGTGTCGTGGCAGAATTATTGTTTCACAACCATGGAATACAAAAAGTTTCATTTTATTGATTCATTAAGTAATTTACAATGTTTTAACACGAAACAACAAGTTACATATCGACTATCACTATTATTATGCCACTAAGGCCTCGTCCAGATCCTATGTGACTCATGCATCCTAGCAATCAACATCAAGCATCAATACCTGAAACATATGTAAAAACTAAGTCAGCAAAGAAATGCTGGCGAGCACATAGGTTTTATAAGAGTGTCGGATTCATGGCTAGTTTACATGTTGCAATACTTTATTTAAAACCTTTTTTTGAAAAGAGTATAATATTGCAACGAAATTAACCAACTTAAATCAAGCGGGTTATAATTTATGAAACCTTGTAGCCATGATTCTTAACCCAAAAAAAAAAAACATTTGTTTTAGTAAACCAACTCGTAAAACATTTCATAAAAACTCGTTAATAAAACTCGTATGGTTTATATCCTTTCGAAAACATCGTCATGTGACATTGTTTCAAAATCGTTTACCCAAGTGAACTAAATAACGCCACGGTATGTAATATGTTGAAAACACTTATATATAAGAAGTACCAGCGGCGTATCTACCATGTTTTCACCATATTACACCCGTCCCATTATCTAAACACTTAACCAAAAACCAATCGTTTATCCAATTCGTTTAATCTTGTTCCAATCGTTTCCAAATCGTTAACTCGTTTAACTCGATTCCAAATCGTTTAACTCGTTTAAGTCATCCTCGTTTTAATTGTGAAAACTATTTTTGGTCGTCACGCTAATATCATTCAAACCTTCGTGACTCGACTATCTCGCTTCTCGCATTAACAAACAACCAAAGGGTAAGTTAACAATCAGATTCAGTCATTACCCACCTCACCCACACATAACCATGGGTGCAGTATGATAACAGGATTTTTCAGATCCTATGGTACCATAACCTAATACTGGTTGGCTTGATCAATGCTAATGAATGTCATTCGTTATGTAACTACGTCCAACAAGTTTGTTCACATTATTGAAATCGTTATTAGTTTGATATAAACCTTCTTAATCGTTTTTGAAACCATCGTTTAAATATCAAAATCGTTTAAATACATATGAATCACCCCAAAACATTTGAAAACAGTAAAATAGGGGAACTATGCACTCACATGAAGTGCAAAGTATCCTCAATCAATAGAACTTCAACAAACTCGAGTAAACCAGAGAAATCAAGCAGCACCTAGTAATCGAACCACTAGTCAAACAATCGACACCTCAATCGGAAGATCGGATAGAATGAGATCTTGTAAACCAAATGAGTGTTGGAACTCATGTGATATGGTTTAACAAAGTCTACACTCAAGATCGGAACCTAACCTAAGTGCTTTCGACCCGTTATGACCCATTAAGGTAACTTACGCTACTTTAACGCGTCGTTCACGCAAAGCGCGTTCGAGAGGTCTAACTAGTCCTATGACAAGTATTATATGCCTAAACATGTTACATAATTAGTTTAAGTGGCAAAAGTTAAGTTACATATGCTTAATTACCAATTATACATGAAAAGGGTGTTTTGGTCATTTACTTAAGGCGTATAAACTACCTATCATACAACTACTTAAACTAAGTGACCATAAGGTATAACCTTGGAAGGTTATTCCCTATACAACTATGGTCACTAAACATTCTTGGTCGGATCCTAATGATAGACCAAACGGGTCGAGTTCGAAAGTCTAAGTGGGTGTTTAGTCCGCTTGACTTACGACTCTACACAAGCACTAAACTAAAAAGTGACGAGCTAAACATGTTAAAACATGTTTAGTTAAGTTAGAAAACAGGTTTTGGTATAAAAAAAAACGGTTTTGATACCCAAGAGTAGTTTGGTTACAAAATACGCACAAATGCGCATTTTGGCCGAAACTACGACTCGTCACTACGCCTAGACAACGTGGTAATCAGTAGGTATAGTCACAAGGGACTATAACCATCGTGATTACACTCATGTTACAAAGTTCAACGGAACTTTGTGTTGACCATTGACTGGTCAAAGCTGAAAGTCAAACAACGTTTGACTTTCATGCTTGAAACGCATAAAAGAATGAAAGAGGACTTACAAAGGGTCCACACAAGTTTTGATCCGATTTACCCTCAGGTATGAAGTGTATACTCCAACTTAGAGGGCCAAAATCAGATCATATGTGGTTTGGGAGTGAAGTGGGGTGGGCTATTTATAAGAAAACTAGAACCATTAGGATCGTTTCTCGAAGATTGAGCTTTAATCTAGGCCGTACACCTCGTGCCCACTGATTTGATTACCATGGGAGCCTTCAAACCAGCCCATAGATTGCCCAAAACCATGTGCAAATGTGTGTAACAGCTGGAACAAGCTGGAGACAAGTTTCTGCTATCTGGCACCTGCTTACGGACCGTAAGGAGAAGTGCATACGGTCCGTAAGGACCCTGCAGGTCAGCAAGTTTCAGAAATTGACAATTTAGTCCCTGCACTTGAGAAACTTGATTTTTGATGCATTTTTGACACGTTTAAGCCCTGTTAACCCCATTTCAAAGCTCTAAAATGAAGTTAAAGTATAGGGAACTTAAAATGTGCTAAAAAATATCTCGGATGTCGGTTCGTTTGGTCGTACGATCGCGTTGTTCGGTTAATTACGACGAAACACGAACGGTTGCGAAAAACGAACCAAATTACGCGACGAATGGAATTATATCATGCCAATCACTAAAATAAAATATTTTAATGATTACATAAATTTTTGGATGTTCGGATATATTCAGAACGAAAGATATGCGCGAAAATGCAAACTTGTGCACCTTTTGACGCTTTTAGTCCCTATTGATCAATAAAGTTTATTTTAGCATACCGAACCCCTCAAAGCCTATTTCTAAGCTATGTAAAAGATATTTAGGGTATGTTTAACTTATGATCAAGTTCTGGAATGTTCGTTACTATACAAATCGGTATAGTTTCGCAATTTGACACAAATAGTCCCTGCGATCGAACAAACTTGATTTCAACACACCAAACCATCCAAAGCTTATTTCTAAGTTATGTGGAGGTTATTTAAGGTATCTTAAGCCTATGTCACTATTACGGAGTGTTTGTCGCGTTATACTAATTGCTTTTACGCACCAGTTTGCGTATAACCTTCCAGAAAGCGATTTAAAGCTTGAAATCGGAATCGAATCAAATCGTAAAATCATCAAACACAAATACACACATAATAACACCATAACACATACAATAAGACCAAAGCACATTGTTTTATTGATAACCAACATTGTTTTACATTGTACATCGATTACAGAGCACAGTTGTCACATATTGAAAAACAACTTACTAACTTTTTGAAGTGCAGGATGTCTACATTTGCATAGAAGCACGAAGATATGACAGTTATATCGAAAGATATCATAACTCATAAACTTGGAATTGACAAGTCTTTCAGGTCTGTTCAACAAAAAAGAAGAAAATTTGCTCCTGAAAGGAATGCAATCCTACAAGAAGAGGTAGAAAGGCTGTTGAAGTCCAAGATGATTAGGGAAGTCAAGTTCCCTATGTGGCTAGCAAACATGGTGGTGGTCCAGAAGAAGAATGGGAAATGGAGAGTCTGTGTTGACTACACAGACCTTAATAAAGCATGCCCGAAGGATCCTTTTCCATTACCTCATATAGATTCCATGGTATATGCAACTGCTGGACATGAAATGCTGACTTTTATGGATGCATCCTCAGGATTTCAACAAATCAAAATGGAACCATCCGACCAGGAGGATACAGCGTTCATGACACCCACATGTATATGTTGTTACACTGCTATGCCCTTTGGTTTAAAAAATGCAGGTGCGACCTATCAGAGGCTGGTCAACATGATGTTCAAGGATAAACTGGGGGACACTATGGAAGTATATATTGATGATATAGTGGTGAAATCCAAGAAAGCATAGAATCACCTCCAAGATCTAGAATGTGCCTTTAATATCATGGACCAGTATAATATGAAGCTGAATCCTGCCAAGTGCCATTTCGAAGTGGGGGCAGGAAAGTTCTTGGGATATATGGTGACCAAGAGAGGAATAGAAGCAAGTTCGGAATAGATCAGAGCTATCCTAGGCCTCAAATCACCATCTAATATGAAGGATGTTCAGAGGTTGATTGGGAGAGTAGCGGCATTGAAGAGGTTCATATCAAGATCCTCAGAAAAGTGCAAAGAATTTTATGATATCTTGAAAAAGAACAAAAAGTTTGAGTGGGGAGAAAGACATGAAGCTGCTCTACAAGAATTAAAGCAATATCTTTCAAGTGCACCTCTACTAATGAAGCCTGAAGATGGTGAGCCTCTGTCCCTATATCTTGCAGTATCAGGAAATGCAGTAAGCGCTGTCTTGGTAAAGGATCATGAAGGTCAGCAGTATCCTATTTATTATGTTAGTAAAAGTTTGTTAGATGCTGAAACTAGGCACTTACACTTAGAGAAACTAGTATTAGCTCTAGTCATGGCATCAACTAAGCTTAGGCATTATTTTGAAACACATAGGATTCAAAATCTAATTATCCTATTAAAAATGTGCTTAGGAAACCTGAAATGTCTGGTAGGATGGCTAAGTGGTCTGTAAAACTAAGTGCATATGATTTAGTATATGAACCTAGGAATGCTATAAAGTCTAAGGCTTTAGCAGACTTTTCGGCTAATTTTAGTAGTGACATACAAGAAGAAGCTGACCTAGAAGTACAACAACTATGTGAAAATTCAGAATTTTGGATATTACATACTGATGGTGCATCCAACATAAGAGGTGTAGGATCAGGGATTCTACTAAAAACACCATAGGGGGACATATTACCCAGGCTATTCGATGTGAATTTTCTGCTACAAATAATGAAGCTGAGTATGAAGCTCTAATAGCAGGATTAGAACTAGCTAAGGGTATGAATATTAAATGTTTACAAGTATATGTTGATTCCATGTTGATTACTAACCATTTCAATGGATCTTATGCAGTAAAATGTGAAAAGTTAGCTGAATATCTTGAAATTGTTAAGAAATTAGTAGGATATTTCGAAATATTTACACTTAAACAGGTACTAAGGGAAGAGAATGCTGAAGTAGACGCTCTAGCAAACTTAGGATCTACTGTCAGGATACCGGGAATAACTCAAATACCAATAGTGCACATCTTGTATCCTGCGATGGAACATTTCAAATCTTAGGATAAAGAAGTAGCAAGTATCCAGGATCCTGGTGATGGATATCCTGAGAAGGATCCTGAATCCTGGATGGCTCCAATCATGAAGTATCTACAAGAAGGGGATATCTCAAAGGACGAAAATCCTAGGGCTTTTAGGATGAAGGTATCTCGTTTTACTATAATAAATAATATCTTGTATAAGAAATCTCTTGCAGGTCCATACCTAAACCAAGGAGGTACTTCAGGATATACATGAAGGAGACTGTGGCAACCATACTTGGGGCAGAGCTTTGTTTTCAAGGCTGTTGAGAATAGGATATTACTGGCCAACCATGAGAAAGGATGCTATGGAATATGCTCAGAAGTGTGATGCATGTCAGAGACACATCAACATACTGCATCAGCCTACAGAACCATTATTTCCTATCATATCCCCTTGGCCGTTTATGAAATGTGGAATGGATATAGTGGGAAAACTCCCAAAGGCTCCAGGAGGAAAGATTTTCATGTTGGTAAAGACGGATTATTTCTCCAAGCGGGTTGAAGTAGAAGCCTTTGTCCAGGTTAGGGATCAAGAAGTGGTATCCTTCATGAAGAGGAATATCCTGACAAGATTCGGGATACCAGCCGAGATAGTTTGTGATAACGGCTCTCAGTTCATAAGTAAAAGGACTACAGATTTTTGTAAAAGTTGGGGAATCAAGATGATTACATCAACACCAGTGCATCCTCAAGCTAATGGACAAGCAGAATCCTCAAACAAGATAATCGTCAACAACTTAAAGAAGAGGTTAGGTGCCAAAAAAGGAAAATGGGCAGAGGAATTACCAATTGTCCTATGGGCAGACAGAACAACTCTGAAGAATGCTACTGGGCAAACCCCATTCTCATTGGTATTTGGGGAAGAAGCAGTGATCCCAACAGAAATGATGATACCTACAGCTAGATCAAGCCTACAGGATCCTGAATCAAATCCTGAAGTCTTATGTCAAGAGTTAGATATTGTTGATGAAACATGGGATGCAGCAAAGCTAAGGATGGCAGCATACCAGTAGAGGATATCCAAGTCTTACAACAAAAATTTAAGGACAAGGAGATTCCGACTTGGAGATTGGGTATTGAGATAAGCGTTTCAGAATACGACCAATCCTGTTGATGGGAAATTATCCCCAAATTGGGAAGGACCATATGAAATAGAATCGAAACCCGGAAAAGGAGCATACAGGCTCAAGACCATGGAGGGGGGTATGTTGCCAAGATCTTGGAATGCCATACACCTTAAGGCTTATTACAAGTGAGTTTAGAATTTGAATTCTGACTCAGGATGGTATGAATTCTATCTTATTTAAATATGTTTGATTTAATTTATTTATTATTCTTTGAAACCTTGTACTGACTTAACCATCGGAGGGGTGTTAGCCAAGCTAAAACCCACCATAGTTTAAAGTGTTTTGTAGGGATACGTTTCAAGATGATACTCCATGATATTTACTTAAGATTAATCGAAAGACTAGAGGATTGGCCCCCTATCTCACTTTTAAGG
>JARYGA010058625.1:0-85239 GCA_030545235.1 Helianthus tuberosus | reverse complement strand
TAGTCCCTGTGGTTTTGCAAAATAACACCTATAGTCCCCAACTTTTGGAAATTACACCGGTGCTCCCTGTGGTTTGACAGTTTGTTACTCGGATAGTCCTTGGAGTGGATGTCCGTTAGTTTTCTCCGTTAAATGGATGTAAAATGACAAAATTAACCTTCATCTTCTCCACTTTATAAAATTAAAACAACCTCTCCCCAATCCAATTAAAAGCCTTAGAAATCCCCAAATCCCCAATCCTACAATTAACAGCAGCATACACTACCTCTCCCCATAACCCTAGCCACTTCAGCTTCAAACTCCGGATAAAACACACACGCTTTACATACATATCCAAACAATTCGGCATAAAACGAAGCAATTGAAGCGGTACAGAACGTATTCGGCCATAGTGACTGGTCAAACGAAGCTGGAGTTGTGCAAATAAAGTCAATAATAATGGTTTGAGGACGAGTATCATTGTAATTACCGCATCTGGAGATGAATCTGGCTGTAATCAGGATTGCATTAAGGTGACCAGGTGTGATTGTTGGAGATCTGGATGAGAAAGAGTCTGACGGAGGACATCGGTTGCAAATCCAGTCGATTTTTTCGAGGAATTGGCTAGGGTTTTGAGTGATCAGATCGCAGAGCTCCTCCACCAAGGGTTTCATGATCTAGTTGTGCTTTTTTGAAGATGATTTGGAGTGAGATCAGGTGTTCATGGTGGATTTTCTAGGGTTTTGAGTGTCTATTTATTACAGGATACAGGGTAGCCACGAAGATGGAGGAGAATAATTTCAGTGTAGAGGGACTGAATGTCGTCAAGGTAAATTGATAAACTGAAATGGACCAGATTGATAAACGAAGATGGGTGGGTTGTTTTGTGAAGAAGAAGAAGGGTAATTTTGTCATTTTACATCCATTTAACAGAGAAAATTAACTGATATCCACTTCAGGGACTATCCGAGTAACAAACTGTCAAACCACAGCGAGCACCGGTGTAATTTCTAAAAGTTGGGGACTATAGATGTTATTTTGCAAAACCACAGAGACTATCCGTGCATTTTACTCTTTTTTTTTAAATAATATAAGTTTGATTTCATTTTATAAATCTCAACTATTTAAACAAAAAAAAAGTCAGCCAACATAGTTGCCCAACGCCGCTAACCCACGCCGCTTCCACACCCCACTTTTTTTGGGTGGTTCGGTGGACCTAACTATCGCCACGTGTCGAGCAAAGCCCCTAACCCAAGCCCCCACTCCCCGCAGTCTAATACTGTCAATGTTGTATACTATAAGTCTATAATACATCGGATTGTGCAATAGATACTTGATTTATACTAGAGAATATTAGTGGAAATCATCGAGGTTGCTCATGAGTGATTACGAAACCGAAAAATATTTAATTCGAATTTTCTAACATATATGTTGATGCCCAAAACTTAACTTATTTTTTCGCATTGTGCCGAAAACGAAACAAGATAGGTTCGACATTGGATCGTGTATATTATTGTCTATAGATATTGATTGATATCTAAAGAGGATGAGAAGTCTTGGCTCCCCAAAGTTGGCCAATAATTTGGTTTTTATGTAGAATTCCACTAAGTCTAATAATTGGCTTGCTAGTTGCTGTCTGTCACTCAAACCATAAACTTGAAGAAGAAGATGGAGCCACAGAATGAGAATAATAAAGATGATGAATCCATTGAGATGTCAAACCATAAGAATTAAGAAGCTTGGTGGGGTCAAGACCTTACCCTTTATCCTTGGCATGGTTGTAAAACAAGGTCTCCAAGGCCGAGTAGTCCCCAAGTAGTCGCTACAAGGTAGGTTGCCGAGGCGACTATCTTCAACTCCGACTAATTACTCGGAATCAATCAAATGCGGTCAACATCAGCCAAAATCGGATCTAGTAGGTCAACTCGGGCCGAGTTTGACTTAAAATAAAATAAAACATAATTTCTATGCCAAGAATGAATATCAATTTCACGTATTTTGTTATAAATATTAGTAAATATATGTTATTTGACATATATTTAATTTCCGAAAACTAATTTCTTTATAATTTGGCATGTCCGAGTACTCACCGTGTACTCTCCGCCTAGGCCTAGTACTCTCAACTCCTCGGTCGACCGACTAGGGAGCGCCTACCGACTTTTGCAACCATGATCCTTGGCATGTATGTTTGTATGCTCAAACCTCCAAATTCTAATGAACTTTGTTATTAGAGTAAACTGCCATTTTGGTCCCTGTGGTTTGGGCACTTTTGTCATTTTAGTCCAAATCTCAAACTTTTTAAATTTGGGTCCCTGTGATTTCACTTTTGTTGTCATTTTAGTCCAAAAATTCAAAAACCTCCTTTTTTACTGTTGCAACCTCCCTATTTTGTCTTTTTGTTCAGAGGCATTTTGGTCATTTGGAATTATTATACAATTATTATAATACATATTATAATACATAAAAGACCATCATCTTCTTCTTCAGACATAGTTCACCGCAGACCATCATCTTCTCCACCCCCACTGCACCACCACCATCCCCACCGCACCACCACTACACCACCACCCTTGTCTCTCTCTCTCCCTCTCTCCTCTCTTCAGAGCACAACCACCCCGTTCTTTCCCCCTCTTTCTCTCTCTAAAACCTAAAACCCAAGATTTTACCCTCTCTTTCTCTCTCTAAACTCGTTCAAGGGTTTGTGAAAGGTAGGCGGTGGCGGTGATGGCGGTCATCTTCAGTTGAGAACGAGCCACATGATGAAGATGATGACGGGGAAATTGGGGGTTAGAGTTAGGGTTTCGATGCGAAATTAGGGGATTTGGGGACGGAGAACGAGCCACATGATGAAGATGATGACGCTGGTGATGAGGATGATGCCGATGATGAAGACAGAGAACGAGCGACATGATGAAGATGATGACGCCGGTGATGAGGATGATTCCGACGATTAAGATGATGACGCTGGTTTGATTGAATTGGTGTGAATCCTCATTGTTGATTGAATCAGGTTTGTGTCATAAGTTACCTCATTGTTGATTGAATCAGGTTTGTGTCATAAGTTACCTCATTGTTGATTGAATCAGGTTTGATTGAATTGGTGTCATTCGGATCTGATCAGTTGGGTAAAATGGAGCCAAAGATGGTTAAGGAGTTTGAGGAGAGTCTAGGGAAGATTGTTTCGTATGATACGAGATTATACAGGGTTCACTATGAGGATGAGGATTTTGAGCAGTGTTGCAGAAATCGGCCTAGGCGGCCGATTAATCGGCGGCTAGGCGCTAGGCGGCCACTTACTGCCTAATTTTGAGCTAGGCGGTCAATTAATCGGCCATGGTCAAAGTCGGTCAAAGGCGGTACCTAGCCGGTCCTAGGCGGTCAAAAATCGGATTTATCGGACTATATTAATCGGTCAAAATCGGTCCTAGGCGGTCAAAATTGGTCAAAATCGGTCAAAATCGAACCATACTATCTGAAACTTGAAGTATTTATGTGAATTTTGAAGTATTATTTTTATATTATTGGGTATATATATATATAATTTTGAAAAAATACATATAAAAATCCCATTCCGATTAATCCCTAGGCGGTACCTCACCGCCCGACTAGCGCCTAGCGCCTTCTACAACATTGATTTTGAGGATTTGGAAACGAAGGAAGTGAAAGGGGTTTTTGTTCAGGATATAAATGACGACGTCAGGTGGTGGTTGTCACACCCCGACCACGTAGAACATACAAACGTGGCGGAAACGTCGGGGAGTGTTGTAACAGAATTAATTGTTTCAAATCCATGGCAATTGAAGTTTCGTTTTATTAATCAAACATGAAAGTTTACATTGTTTTAAACAAGAAACAAAGAGTATATAACAAAAATTAACTAGTTCTTGTCTCGTTTTAAGTCACTAAGGCACAGGTCCGCCTAAGTATGTCTTGATAAGTCCTATGCATCATCTCCTGAAAACATATGTGAAAATAGGTATGTCAGCATAAAAATGCCTGTGAGATACATAGGTTTTGTGAAAACAGAATTCATGACTTATGTTTGAGAAAATGTTTAGTCATGAATCTTGTAATTTGCTTTGTCTTGTAAATCATTTGAACAACGATAAGATCAGATGATATGTATAAATAAGAGAATAATGTATGGTTAAATGAATAACCATGTAAAATGAGTTTGTATAAGATAAGTTGTTTGTAAATCAATGTCTTGTGAAAAGTATGTTATTTGTATAAAATGTTATATGTCTCAAATTGAAATGATTCAAATAACGCTACAATATGTGATACCATACAAACACTTATATATAGGAAGTACCAGCGGCGTATCCACCATGCTTGTATCATATTACATATGCCTCGTTACTTAAATCACTTACTCAAACCAAACCATCAAGATGAAATGTTTAACAATTGTAGAAATGTTTATGTATAGTCAAATGTCTATTGTCAAATGTAAATCATGTCAACATATACAAAAGGTTCACACGGTTCAACAGTTACAAACAGTTCATGTAATCAAACGGTTACGACGGTTCACATAGTCAAATGGTTACAACGGTTCAAAATGTAATATAATGTGTTGATATGCTGGATGAGCGTATGCAACAGAAATGCAATGTAGAACAATGTACTAAGTATGCACACAATGGACATACATAGCATGTAATGTAAGGCAATGTACTAAGTACGCACACAATGGGCATACATAGCATGTAATGTAAGGCAATGTACTGAGTACGCACACAATGGGCATACATAGCACGTAATGTAAGGCAATGTACTAACTACGCACACAATGGGCATACATAGTATGTAATGTAAGGCAATGTACTAAGTACGCACACAATGGGCATACATAGCACGTAATGTAAGGCAATGTACTAAGTACGCACACAATGGGCATACATAGCATGTAATGTAAGGCAATGTACTAAGTACGCACACAATGGGCATACATAGCATAAAATGTAGTGAAATCATGTACTATAAATGTACTAATGAACATAGCAGGTATATGATGTGAAAGCATGAAAGTAACAAGTAGGCACATGTGTTCCACCCCAAAACGTTTGGAAAACAGTAAAAGAGGGGTCTATGTACTCACTTGAGATTGCTCAATAGACTTTAGATATCCACCAAGCAAAGCTAGAAGGTCACAAATATCAAACAACACCTAATATAGGTAACTACATTAATAACCGGACCTATATCGGAGGATTGGATAGAATGAGGGTTCATAAACCAAACGAGTATGGAGACTCGTGTAATATGGTTTAACAAATCCCACATACTAAAATGAAACCTAACCTAAGTGCTTACGACCCATTATGATCCGTTTAGGTAGCTTATGTTACTTTAACGCGTCGTTCGCGTAAAACGCGTTCGGACTGCTTAACTAGTCCTATGACAAGTAACATATGACTTAACAGGTCTAATATTGTTGTCAAATCAGTTTAGATGTCAAAAGTTATGTTACATATGTTTAAAATGAATTTTGGCATCAAAGGGGGTATTTTGGTAATTTACCTAAGGCATATAAACTACCTATCATACAACTACTTAAACGAAGCGACCATAAGGTATAAGCTCGGAAGGTTATTCCCTATATACTATGGTCACCTAATGTGTTTGGTCGGATCCTAATGATCGACCAAATGGGTCGGGTTCGAAGGTATAAGCGATTTATTAGATCGCTTACCCTTACGACCCTAGACAACGTGGTAATCAGTAGGCATAGTCACAAGGGACTATAACCATCGTGATTACAATCACGTTGCGAAGTTCAAACTAACTTCGCATTGACCATAAACTGGTCAATGCAGAAAGTCAAACAAAGTTTGACTTTCGGACTCGAAAAGCAATAAAAGAACGAAGGAACACTTACGAAGGGTCCCCGAATGCTAATCTAGATCAAAATAGCTCAGGTATGAAACAAAGGTTTCAACTTAGAGCACATTAGATCAGATTCTTGTGAGGAAAAGTGAAGGGTGGAGGTGGGTATTTATAGTTTTCGGTTCACCGTTAGGATCGTTTATTGGAAAAGGGGAAATGATCTAGCCCGTACACTTGTCGAAATGTTGTGGTAACTGATTTTGGCCACCATAAGAGATTAACATGTGGCACTTGGCCTTTGGAGGGGTCAAGGGTTGTTAATATGTGTTTAAAATGGATTTTTCTGATCAGAAGAGGCCTAGCATGACGCCAAGGGGCTAGGTGTCACGCTAGGGTCCCCCTGATCAGCAAACACTTTCCAATGTTCCCCTTTCAGTCCCCGTTGCGTATTAAGGCCATTTCCGACATGTTTAAGGCTCGTTAAATCATTTTCAAGGCTCCACAAGGATGCCTAAACATTGTGGACATGAAACATGCTCAAAAATATGACGGATGTCAGTTCGTTTGGTCGTACGATCGCGATGTTCGCTTAATTACGACCGGAATGCGCATAAGCGCGAAAAACGATCTAAATTGCGTGACGAATGGATTTTTCTTATGCCAAACACTAAAATAAAATATTTTAGTGCTTACATAAATTTTTGGATGTCCGGATGTATTCAGAACGTAAGTTATGCGCGAAAGTGCAAACTTATGCACTTTTTGACACTTTTAGTCCCTGAATGACCCACAAGTTTATTTTAGCACACCGAACCCCTCAAAGCCTATTTATAAGCTATATAAAGGATATTTAAGGTGTGTTTAACTTATGGTCATGTTCCGGAATGTTCGTTATAGTTCAAATTGGCATACTTTCGCAGTTTGTCAAGTTTAGTCCCTGTAAGCGAATTAACTTGTTTTTTTGCCATACCAAAGCCTTCAAAACTTATTTCTAAGTTATGTAAAGGTTATTTAAGGTATGTTAAGTATATGTTGATGTTCCGGAGTATTTTTCACATTAAACTGATTACGTTTACGCATCAGTGCGCGTATAACCTCCCAGAAAGCGATTTAGAGCTTGAAATCGAACAAGAATAGATATTTGCAAAAGATACACATATTTATACAGATCCCAAGTATGAAATACAATATTTCATTGGCTTGGCATTTGTTTGATGGTCGCAGTGACCCAGGTGTCACAGTCTCCCCTACTTTAGGAAATTTCGTCCCGAAATTTATTCGTAGGAGTCCATCTGTGACTTTGTGTCAAGTAACCACCAGATATACAAGGCATAATCCTGTCATTTCCTTAACGGACAATCTTCATAAATGAAAATGAACAGACGGAGTCATTTTCCTCAACGAGTATTCTTTAGAAGCGGAAATGAAGGAATAAACAAACGGGGATTCATTTCCTCAATGGACAATCTTCAGAAACGAAAATGAACAAACGGAGTCATTTTCAACGGGTGCTTCCTCAGAAACGGAAATGAAAAAGGATAGTCAAACGGATATTCATTTCCTCAACGGACAAATCTTCAGAAACGAAAATGAACAAACGGAGTCATTTTCAACGGGTGCTTCCTCAGAAACGGAAATGAAAAAGGATAGTCAAACGGATATTCATTTCCTCAACGGAAAAATCTTCAGAAACGAAAATGAACAAACGGAGTCATTTTCAACGGGTGCTTCCTCAGAAACGGAAATGAAAAAGGATAGTCAAACGGATATTCATTTCCTCAACGGACAAATCTTCAGAAACGAAAATGAACAAACGGAGTCATTTTCAACGGGTGCTTCCTCAGAAACGGAAATGAATAGGGCTAATTCTAGACACATGACAAAACTCGATGTGGTTTCTGTGCACTAAATTCCATAATTATGTATGCATCCATAATTACGTAATTCCTTGCACAGTCCGCACAGTTTGTTTTGTAATAATTAGGGGAGGGAAATTGTCACGACCCCCGACCCGGTTTGACCCGTTTCAGGAGCCGCGGGACAGAAATCCCGTGGTATTTAATTAACAGCGGAAGTTTCTTCAGGATCTTTTTAAAACTGAAATATTTCCCGATTATTTTATTTCACAATTCGGGATAAAACCCGGTAATTTACAATATTAAGATTTCACAAAGAAATCTTTTATTTTACAAAACATGTTTCTTTATTTTATACTGAGCCACTTCCTTAAGCTGATAGTGCTTCACGGCACTTTTCCTGGATCACAACAAATCACCTGAAACATGTTTGAAAAAGGTTTTGTCAGCGGGAAATACTGAGTGAATCATTCTATTTACATAAAACGACCTGTTTGTTATAATTTACAGTATTAAGAGCGATTACAATGTCTCTATCTTTTAAATTAACTGATCCAGTTGTCACTTGACCGGACTTGTGACTGTGGACATATCACTTGCTGGGTCCGTTCACCCACAAGTGATAAATAATTAGTAGCTATGTGCACATCCCCCCACATACTAGCAGTAATTTGGTGATTACATAAACTTAATCACTGTAATTATAACTTTGAAAATATTTAAGAATTTATAAAGCATTTTGATAAAAAGAGAATGACTCACATTGCAGATTTAACAGAGCTTATTCTACTGATTAGCCTTGATAACCTAGTTTAAATAATCAGGCACACAAACTAGGTTAGTAACTTAATACAGCATTTACGATAACTCACGAGATTAAAACCTTCACAACGAATGACAAAGTGCGATACTTAAACATCCATCGATTTAACGACGAATGACAAAGCATAAACCCTAATGTGGGCAGCACTTAAACATCCATTGGATAGTTTAATCGATCGGACATTGAATCATATCAGCGATCGAGTTATTACCCTGAATTGTAGCAGCACTTCGTGATCAGTGTGTGTTTTTGTAGTAAACAGGGTCTAACTTTGTGTACGTAAAGAGTTTTAACGTCGAACTGAAGCCAGAATTCAAGTCCCAAGCCCCTGTATTTATACCCTAAATATGCATCTCCCGCGTGTCGCGACAGAATACATGGTCCCTGTCGCGACTCGCCTGTGGTGTCAACGTAGAGTAGGGTAGGCTTGTCACTAGTATAGGCCTGCTGAGTTGATAGTTCGAGAATTCTCAATTTAGACAACGCATTTTAGAGATAATCGTCAATTAGGGTTTACCCCCCCCCCCCTCTTGATTTTTAGGGGCCCTAATTCTAATTCCAAATGTTTTGAAAATTTTAGGGATTATGCAGAATCACTTGGGTTTCTCAATTAAGGTTTCCTATTGGTCAAATTAAAAGGATAAATAGTACTTTTTGATGAGAGTTGTTACATTCTCCCTACCTTAATAAAAATCTCGTCCTCGAGATTTACTGGAATAAGTGAGGATACTTTCGCTTCATTTCTGATTCCAGCTCCCAAGTATATTCAGCTCCTCTCTTTGAATCCCATCTGACTTTGACTAAAACTAGTCGTTTGTGTTTAAGAAACTTGATCTTTCGATCCTCAATTTGAAGAGGTTTCTCAACAAATTTCAGCTTTTCGTTTACCTCTATATCTTGAAGAGGTACTACCAGTGATTCATCTGATAAGCATTTCTTGAGATTGGATACATGAAATACATCATGTACTCCTGCTAATTCTTCTGGTAGTTGTAAATGATAAGCAACTGGCCCTATACGTTGGATCACTGAAAATGGTCCTACGTACCTTGGACTTAGCTTTCCTTTCTTCCCGAATATAACTACTCCTTTCCAAGGAGAAACTTTCAATAGTACTTTGTCTCCAACTTGGAATTCTAACGGCTTGCATCTATTGTCTGCATAACTCTTCTGGCGATCTCGAGCCGTCTTTAATCTTTCCTTGATTTGAGTAATCTTATCAGTCGTCTCTTGCACTATTTCAGGACCTGATAATTGACTTTCTCCTATTTCTGCCCAACAGACTGGAGTTCTGCATTTTCTTCCATACAATGCTTCAAATGGGGCGGTTTCAATACTTGAATGATAGCTATTGTTATAGGAGAATTCAATTAATGGCAAATGATCATCCCAATTTCCACCAAAATCTATTACACATGCTCTGAGCATGTCTTCTAGAGTTTGGATTGTCATTTCACTTTGTCCGTCTGTTTGGGGATGATATGCAGTGCTCAGATTTAATCGAGTTCCCATAGCTTGCTGGAAACTTTTCCAGAAATGAGAAGTAAAACGACTATCCCTATCCGAAACAATGGAGAGTGGAACTCCATGTAAGGATACAACTTCATCTACATACAATTTTGCCAACCTTTCCATACTAAAGGTTTCTTTCATTGGTAAAAAGTGAGCTGATTTGGTTAATCGATCCACTATTACCCAAATTGCATCATTACCTTTTCTGGTTTTGGGTAACTTAGTAACAAAATCCATTGTTATAAGTTCCCATTTCCATACAGGCATTTCTAATTGTTGTAATAGACCTGAGGGTTTCTGATGTTCTGCCTTAACTTGTGAACAAGTGAGACATTTAGAAACATATTGTGCTATATCCTTTTTCATTCCTATCCACCAGAAGTTCTTTCTTAAATATTGGTACATCTTATTGTTTCCTGGGTGCATAGTATACCTAGATTTATGAGCTTCTTCTAAAATCTTAGGTCTTAAGTCTCCCTGCTTAGGTACCCAAATTCTACTTTTGTGGAATCTCCAAATTCCATCTACTCCTTGTTCTAATTCCTTGATTCGTCCTTTCATTCCTTCAGCATCATCCTTGATTGCTGTAGCTTGAACATTCTTCAATTGTTCCATTAAATCTATTTGTAGATTTAATCTGAGAGCACGAGCCCGTCGTTGTTTCTCATAATACTTACGACTTAAGGCATCTGCAACTACATTTGCCTTTCCTTCGTGATACTGAATATCACAGTCGTAGTCACTTAGGATCTCCATCCATCTCCTTTGCCTCATGTTTAACTCTTTTTGCCCAAATATATATCTTAAACTTTTGTGGTCTGTGTAGACAATAAATTTACTTCCGTAAAGATAGTGTCTCCAAATCTTAAGGGCAAAAATTACGGCTCCTAATTCTAAATCATGAGTCGTATAGTTTTCTTCGTGCTTTTTCAATTGCCTTGAAGCATATGCAATCACCTTTTTACGTTGCATAAGCACACATCCATATCCTAGTTTTGAAGCATCACAATATACCTCAAAATCTTCAGTTCCTTCTGGTAAGGCTAAGATTGGTGCATTTGTTAATTTCTGCTTTAATATTCTAAAGGCTTCTTCTTGCTTTGATCCCCATTCAAACTTAACCGCTTTACAGGTTAGCTTAGTTAATGGTACGGCTATTTTGGAAAAATCCTTAATAAACCGTCTATAATACCCAGCTAAACCTATAAAACTTCTAATTTCCATTGCTGTTTGTGGAACCTTCCATTTGGTAATTGCCTCTATCTTAGCAGGATCTACGTGAATACCTTCGTGATTCACCATGTGTCCTAAAAAATGCACTTCTTGCAACCAAAATTCACACTTCGAGAATTTGGCATAAAGCTTTTCTTTTCTTAACAAAGTTAAGAGTGCATGAAGGTGTTCACAATGCTCTGTTTGACTTTTGGAATAAATAAGTATATCGTCTATGAAGACAATTACAAATTTATCCAAATATGGTTTACAGATCCTATTCATCATGTCCATGAATGCAGCAGGTGCATTCGTTAACCCAAAGGGCATGACTGTAAACTCATAATGACCATACCTAGTTCTGAAAGCAGTTTTAGGTATGTCTTCTTCTTGTACCTTCAATTGATGATATCCGGAGCGTAAATCTATCTTAGAAAAATATCTAGCCCCCTGAAGTTGATCAAACAGATCATCAATCCTAGGTAATGGGTATCGATTCTTAATTGTAACCTTATTCAATTCTCTATAATCGATACACATTCTCATTGAACCATCCTTCTTCTTTACAAACAACACTGGCGCTCCCCAAGGGGATGAGCTAGGTTGTATGAATCCTTTACTTAGTAATTCATCTAATTGCGTTTTTAATTCTAACATTTCTGTGGGTGCTAACCGATAAGGTGCCTTGGCTATCGGTGTAGTTCCTGGAATTAGGTGAATCCTAAATTCTACTTCCCTATCTGGAGGTAATCCCGGTAACTCTTCTGGAAATACATCTGGGTATTCTGAGACTACTGGTATTTCCTTAAGATCTTTTCCCTTAGTACTAATGATTACCGAAATCATATACACTATTCCTTGTTTTCGTTCATAATAAGCAACTTTCATTACTGATATGAACTTCATGGGCTTACGTGGTTTATCTCCTGTAATCCTAATTACTTCTCCGGTGGGTGATTGAATTTCTATGGAATTCTGATCACAAAGGATTCTAGCATGGTTGGCTACTAACCAATCCATTCCTAATACAACATCAAATTCAGCTAAATTCATCGGCAATAGTTTTGCAGAGAATTTATGTCCTAAAAGTTCTATGTTTTCTTCTTGCAAAACTTTATCTATTTTAACTGAATTTCCGTCTGCCGTTTCAACTGTAAAAATCTGCCTAATATTGGTTAAAGGTAATTTAAGAGCTTGGCAGAATGAAGTATTTATAAAACTTTGGTTCGCACCAGAGTCAAATAATACTTTGGCATAAATGTTGTGAACTAAGAACGTACCCGCTATCACATCTGGGATGAGTTCTGCTTCTTGGGTGGTTAGCTGAAATGCCCTAGCATTCTTTTTAATAGTTCCGTCGGTCGCCTTAGTTTTGTTGTCTGTTGATTTGATTAATTTAGGACATTCTGTTTTGAAATGTCCTGCCTCTCCACAATTGTAACAAATTATGGATTTCTTCCTGCAATTTTCTTCACGATGCCCTACAGTTTTGCAAAAATTGCAATATACTTTGCATTTTCCAAAATGTTTCTTTTTGCAATTTTGACAGAACGGCAAGGTTGAAGATTGCCCTGTTCCTTTTCTCTTGAAGCTGTTATTATTACCCGTACGAAATCCTTGGGTAATTTTATGAGCCAGTTCCTTCTTTCTGTTTTCATCTTGTGTGCGTACCAATTCATCGGTTAGGGTATTAGCTAATTCCACAGCATCGTCAATAGTGCGAGGTCTCGCAGCTTTAACAATATTGCGGATTTCACTAATCAGTCCCCAAATGTAGCGAGAAATGTGTACCGGTTCTGGCGAAGCCAGTGTTGGTACCACTCTAGCATATTCAAAGAATGTCGAAGTATAACCGCGACAATCTACACCCATCATCCGATGATTTAGGAACTTATTTGTCATTTGTTCCTTTTCATACTCGGGACAAAATTTTCTTTCTACAAAACCCTTAAATTCTTCCCAAGTCATGGCATAAGCTATCATTCTTCCTTTTGATTGCAACACAGTATTCCACCATTCAAGTGCTCCTTATTTGAAGAGATTTGATGCGTACATGACCTGATCATCTTTAGCACATTTACTTATTGCAATTACTGCTTCAGTTTTCTCTAACCAACGCAGTGATGCAGTTGCTCCTTCATTGCCTGCAAATTCAGTGGGTTTACAAGCAAGAAATTCTTTGAAAGTGCAACCAGGCGTTGCAGTTTTCATTTTCTTTGGTAATGGAGCTTGATGTGGTTCCCCATTATGATTAACATGATCATTGCCTCCGTTTACACTATTACTGAAGTTATCTTCAGAAATACGTTTACTAGGAACGATTTGTTGCGGTTCGATTGGATTCTTTACAGCAGCAACGATGGCTGGAATAGCATTGGCTATCCCTTGAGTAACAATATTTTCAATATCTTGTCTAGTCATATATTGATCTCCTGGATGTTGCTCAGACTGATTAACCTCATTTACTGGTTCATTACCAATGTTTGCCATCTGATAATTAATTTTATATAAATAATTAGTATAATTATAAATATAATAAAACAGTTTGCACATAATCACATTAATATGTATAACTAAAAATTATCGATTTCACAAGTTTCATTTCTATATATTATATTATGCCTCGTACACACGATTATCATACAACGTTTTATTGTTAAGTTATTACACATACTGATTATTATGATTATTTATTAACAAATATTCCTTCAAACTCCCATTATCTGGTCAGCTAATTTCTTAAAAACGACGCTCCCTTTCGTCATACTTCCAAGTAACTCTTTCTCCAATATCCCTAATCCTATTTCCTGCATCAATTAACTCTTCGCCCCAAAGACGAAGTTCAGTCAGATTCTCCAGGCTCATAGTTGGATATAGTGGAGGTTCTGGGTCAACTTGTGGGAAAAATGTATCAGGGTTGTATAAAAGATTTTGATATTGCCAATCAGTTGTCCACCATTCATCTAATTCTACGGGTAGTGGTTGAGGTTGGACAATAGGATCTGGAATAGCAGGTTCCAGATTGATTGGTATTGGAACTTCTAGTGGGTAACTAAAAAGATCTTCTTCAGTAAATATAAGGTTTGGATTAGCTGGTTCAAGGTTTCCATCGGCAGGTCCGATGAGGTCACCCATTACTAATTTATGATCTAAAACTTCCCAGGGAGTCATTTTCTGTTTCTGTCTAGAACTTTCTCCGATTTCTCTTTCTGTTTGCTTAAAACTCTTCTCGGCTTCTATCTCTACTTGATTAATATTTTCCTCAATTTCTATCCCTTTTCCTTTGTCTTTTGGTTCTTCAGTTGTAGTAACCTTTCTTGTTGCTGGCTTTTTCCTACGTACACGCCTCCAGCCCACAAATCTGCTTCTTTTCTTGGGATTAGGTTTTGCCAGTGGTTTGGATTGAAATTCCATGGGTTCTTCTTTATCAGCGAAGTAACCGGTGAATTCCTTGGAAACTTCTATCTTAACGGGATAGAGGTTAAGATTTTCTAAACCTTCAGATATCTCATTCATGCTGTTTAGCATATATGCAAAATACATACAAAATGTTAAAATAAAATAACAACATTTTATAGATAACCCGTAAATATTATTGCATACATAAAACAATTGACAAGTAAATTATACTACGATTTACTGTAAACTTATTTATTTACTAAATAAGGTTTCTGGAAAATAAAAGTGCTAAAACTTTGTAAGTATTTAGAGATTTGCATTTTCTGCTACTGTGGCTAGCATATAAAGATTTGCCCATTTCTCATCTAATTTGTCCTCCCAAGGTGATTTATTGATTAAGTCCTGGGTTTCTTGTTTAACTTTCTTCTCTCGGTTTTTCCTTATTTCCTCCTGACTTTTCTTAATAATCAAACTTCTTTTATTAGGAGAAAGTGGTTCCTCGTAATGTGCCTTACGGACAAATATTCCTTCTTCAGGAATTACATAAGGTTTTGTTTGGGATGAACTTCCCTTCTCGTTGGATGACCTATCCAGTTTAAGATAGATGTTTGACAGCTTTTGTTTACCCATACTGTAATTAACAAATAATCAGTTAATAAACACATAATCACATACTTGGCAATTAGTAAAATTAAGTATTTCTAAATACTTAATAGACTTAAATCAGTGGCTCTGATACCACCTTATTTCTGTCACGACCCCCGACCCGGTTTGACCCGTTTCAGGAGCCGCGGGACAGAAATCCCGTGGTATTTAATTAACAGCGGAAGTTTCTTCAGGATCTTTTTAAAACTGAAATATTTCCCGATTATTTTATTTCACAATTCGGGATAAAACCCGGTAATTTACAATATTAAGATTTCACAAAGAAATCTTTTATTTTACAAAACATGTTTCTTTATTTTATACTGAGCCACTTCCTTAAGCTGATAGTGCTTCACGGCACTTTTCCTGGATCACAACAGATCACCTGAAACATGTTTGAAAAAGGTTTTGTCAGCGGGAAATACTGAGTGAATCATTCTATTTACATAAAACGACCTGTTTGTTATAATTTACAATATTAAGAGCGATTACAATGTCTCTATCTTTTAAATTAACTGATCCAGTTGTCACTTGACCGGACTTGTGACTGTGGACATATCACTTGTTGGGTCCGTTCACCCACAAGTGATAAATAATTAGTAGCTATGTGCACATCCCCCCACATACTGGCAGTAATTTGGTGATTACATAAACTTAATCACTGTAATTATAACTTTGAAAATATTTAAGAATTTATAAAGCATTTTGATAAAAAGAGAATGACTCACATTGCAGATTTAACAGAGCTTATTCTACTGATTAGCCTTGATAACCTAGTTTAAATAATCAGGCACACAAACTAGGTTAGTAACTTAATACAGCATTTACGATAACTCACGAGATTAAAACCTTCACAACGAATGACAAAGTGCGATACTTAAACATCCATCGATTTAACGACGAATAACAAAGCATAAACCCTAATGTGGGCAGCACTTAAACATCCATTGGATAGTTTAATCGATCGGACATTGAATCGTATCAGCGATCGAGTTATTACCCTGAATTGTAGCAGCACTTCGTGATCAGTGTGTGTTTTTGTAGTATACAGGGTCTAACTTTGTGTACGTAAAGAGTTTTAACGTCGAACTGAAGCCAGAATTCAAGTCCCAAGCCCCTGTATTTATACCCTAAATTTGCATCTCCCGCGTGTCGCGACAGAATACATGGTCCCTGTCGCGACTCGCCTGTGGTGTCAACGTAGAGTAGGGTAGGCTTGTCACTAGTATAGGCCTGCTGAGTTGATAGTTCGAGAATTCTCAATTTAGACAACGCATTTTAGAGATAATCGTCAATTAGGGTTTACCCCCCTTGATTTTTAGGGGCCCTAATTCTAATTCCAAATGTTTTGAAAATTTTAGGGATTATGCAGAATCACTTGGGTTTCTCAATTAAGGTTTCCTATTGGTCAAATTAAAAGGATAAATAGTACTTTTTGATGAGAGTTGTTACAGAAATCAAACCTGTGATGAGGGTGACTAGACTACCATAGGGTCCTTTTAATTAGATCGACAGATGATCTTATTAATTAGGCCACCAAGGAGTCCTTTCAGCTATATCATCACATGATGTTCCTAACCAGATTTTTGGATCAATCTGTTTAACTAGACCACTCAAGGGGTCTAATTATGGAGTAGTACTTTATAACCCAAGGGACTTAACTACAACGTAGAACTCCATTAAGGATTTTAGATAACAAAAACTTGGATTAAACCAAAATCATAAAAGGGAACACATAAGCACATAATCACATAGTTGCTTAACTCAGTTATTAATTTGTTATTAACTTGTTAGTGATTGAATATGGATATTCAAAGTACACCAGGAAACCAGTCGCTGGACTTCAATGTCCTCTGGGATCTATCTGAAAAGATAGGATGATCTCCCAAAATTCGATTTTGTTTTCAAAGAAACGTAATATTCGAATTAAGGAACACAAAAAAAATTGTTTTTTAGGATTTACGGAAATATCCTTAGGTACCCTTATTAAGGATTTATAGTGGTACTTTGGGGTATTCGTCTCGTGTTGTAACTTGCGCCTTGTACTTAATTTCCTTAGAATAAACGGGTACTTAGGAATTTCGTGGAAACGCAAGAGATCATAAGATGGAAAATTTTTGGGGGTAGTTTGCTTTACAAGGAATACGATTCCTTGCTTGTTGGTATTGTAGGGGATATGTTCTTTATACATACAACCAAATAAATACATTGCCATGTAAATAAAAGATTTATTTATAAACAATGTTAACAACTGTTTTATGGACCTGGACAGCAAAAGAACATAATACATAAGACGTGATTATTTCTAAACGATGTTGTCTTCTGGTCAGTCAGATGCTCATCCCTGTGCTGGATTTACATTAGCAAGTTTTGGGCAATTTCTTCGGAAATGACCCATCTCGCCACAGTTGAAGCAAAAACCTGGTAGAAAACGACCTTGAGCAGGATTATTGCCAGTTTGGTTTGGTGCAGCTGCAGCTGGGCAGACGCTTGCTGTATGGCCTATAAGTCCACAAGTTTGGCATTTGCGGCACTTTACATTGGCATGATGATGGAGGCTACATTGGTTGCACATGGGTGCAGTTCCATTGTATGGCTTCCTAGCAGGGGGTTGAGCTGGTTGGTTGGGGACGGCTTGATCATTGTGAGTAACCATGGCGAAGTTCTGAGAAGCCTTTCGCTTCTTTGACTTCTTAGGGGATCCAGTCTGTTCATCCATGGTCTTTGATTCCTTGTCACACCCCGATATTTCCACGTATTACCGGTGGGCCCGGTGGGGAGTATCGTGACGTAGTTGATATCATCATAGTCAAACAACACAATTCAAATGCACAGCGGAAGCAAAAGATAAATATATTACAATCCGATATAGAGCAATATCAAAGTATTACAACGGAATGTAAAGGATCCACAGGCGGATCAATAAAAAGAAACATAGTTCAATAGACTTTAAGGCATCCAAGCTTGCGAGACTTATTGTGGACGCTAGAAGACAGCCAGCCTAGTACGAGTAGTACCTGCATTTAACCTTTTGGAAAGTACGTCAGTTTACACTGGTAAATACAATTTAACTGGCTCATTTTAAAAAGGTTTGAAAATTGATTTGAATGCACGTGGCACAAACATTTTATAACTTGGGATAATTATGTGAATATAATCTTGTAAGGGATTTACATGTTACTTATGCGTTCAGTAGCCCGATCCATAGACCGGGTTAAAGATTAATAGACACACCACAATATTGAGTTATACACTGAAAGGTGTACGCCTACACCCCGTGCTCAGGTCGTGGCCATCTCGTAAGATGATGCCAAGGATATCCGGGACATGGTCATTAACCCCCCAAAGGCTTTAAGCAAACAAAACACATTCAAAACATAGCATATCAATAATTTAACCTCTATTCGATTAAAGATTCAATGCCGGACCAAGCGGTATTTTATATACCGTACCCCAAGCCCGTATAGGGAAAATAAGTTAAAAGTATTTACCTGAGCAAATTTATACAATTTATCCCAGCCGTATACCACCAAGCAAGTACATATAGCTTTTACTGGGCTCCTAAATCTGGAACGAAGGTTTTTAATAACCTATTAGATTCCTAACGGGTCTTTAATTAAGCCTAAGCTTAGACCGGTTAGTTTTAAAAAAGAAGACACGGTTCAAACGCATGATAAAGCGAAGACCGGTTTAGAATGTGGTTTTGACCCGACAAGCTTGTATGCTTGTTTAATATGGGTAACTTAAACACATTCTGAATTTTGAGATAAAAACGATATGGTTTGACCCGTTTAGGCTAATATATGCAAACTAGTTACATACGCCGATCCGAACGCGAAAAGTGCGTAACGAGTAACCAAATGAGTCATATACAAGTTTCCTAAGTTAATATGCCCTAAATATGTTGTGATATCAGTAGGATACCTTCCATTATGCCCAAAACGAGTTTAAGACCAATTTATGCACCGTAGGGGTATTTTGGTCATTTTAAAGATTATAAGAGAGTTTAAATATCATTCTGAGTTACAGGTCTGATTAAATCAGTAATTATACTTAATTTAATAAGTCATATCAGTAGGGTATCATATATATGTGAAATTTATTAATTATAACCATACTGTGCACCGTAGGGGCATTTTGGTAATTCCACATAGGCTTAAAAAGGGCAAAACAGAGAATCTGAGTTTAAAACTTTTTCTTACTGTTAAAATATAGAAATTTACTGAAAATATCAGTAGGCATCAACCCTTATATATTTAAACTAGTTTCGATACATACTATGCGATAAAAACGCTTAAAAAGGCGATTTGGAGCCATTTCCGGGTTTTGTATAGAAAGCTGATTTTTTTATTATTCCAAAAGGCTCAAAATATTTTATTTATCATATTAGATTAGTAGAAAAAGGTTTGGGGTCAAAAGGATTTGTAAAACTCATTTTATAGCCCAGAAGGGCAAAACCGACAACTACCGAATCGAGCTTAGAACCCTATGTTATGCTCAGCCTAAAATTAAATAAAAATCTTTAAAAATCCCAAAATATTATTTTATATCAGTAGGTAGAAAGTTTGGTTTCAAAAATTGGGTTTAGATAGGCTATATGCTAATTATGCCGTTTAATTAACAAAAAGCTTTTTAATTACGCTATTGAGCATAACTCCTAATCTAGATCTCAAACTGATGTCAAATTTTAAGGACATGTTTATAAATCAGTAATAAATATTATTGTTCTCTCACATTTTCAAAATTCTCGTTTTAGGGTCAAAAGGCCATAGCGGTCAACATTTAGGCATATAACGGAAACACGCATGAACTAGGATTTCTATGAAACCAAGTTGTATAACCTTGGAGGGTTATACTAACTTATAATATGGTCCTAATGGAATCCTAAGGCATATCTAAACTAATCTAAATCGGGTCAGAACTGAAAGTCAAAGCAAAGTCAACTTTTGCGACTTTCGGTTCCGAACCGAGCCTATACTTAGAATTGTCGGGTTGAATCATTCTTAGGCATGTTCAACTAATATTTACCAAGTTATTAAAGTGAGAAAACTGATTTTATGACTTTTATATTAATAGTTATGTACTTTATTTAAAAACTAACCCGTTTGACTTTTATTTGACCCGACAATTTAACTAAGTAAACGTGGTAATTAAGAGGTGCCCTTTTGAGGGTTTAATACCTACCTAATTACGGTCACGTAGCCATGTTCGTTATGAACAATGGCTTAACCGTTTAAAAGTCAAGGAGTTTATCGAAAACATTTGACTTTTCGGCTAAAAACGCCAAACCAAAGAACTAAACACGAAGGAACGCTTACGAAGGTTCCAAAGGTTAGAAGGAAGTTCCCAAAATGATCAGGACCTTCCTAGAATGAGAGCAAGAGCAGATTGAGCAAGTTAAGAATGAGAAAACATGGGTTTATATAGTTTTTCCAAGACCTTTAAGATCGTTCCTCGATAAACGTGATCAAATCTGGACCGTACACCTTTACCCACTGTTTTATATTACAATGGGCAGCCCCTAGGATTGAAAATACCAAATGCAAAGGCTGGAAACAAGCTGGAACAGGCTGTCTGCAGCTGTTTCTGCATCTGGCATAGCTTACGGACCGTAAGGTCCTCATTGTTGAGGTCCGTAAGGACCTGGTCAGCCAGACAAGTTTCATTTGTTGACATGTTTAGTCCCTGCACTTCCAAATGCCATTTCCGACTCATTTAAGGCCCGTTAAACCATTTTTAAGGCTCTACAATGATGCCTAAACATAGGGAACATGAAATATGCTCAAAAACATGTCGGATGTCGGTTCGTTTGGTCGTACGGTCACATTGTTCGGTTAATTACGACGAAACACGGACGGATGCGCAAAATGATCCAAACGACACGACGAATGGAATTTTATCAAGCCAAAGACTAAAATAAAATATTTTAGTGCTTACATAAATTTTTGGGTGTCCGGGGATATTCAGAATGTAAGATATGCGCGTAAACGCAAACTTGTGCGCTTTTTGACACTTTTAGTCCCTGCATGACTTAAAAGCTTATTTTTGCGCACCAAACACCTCTAAGCCTATATCTAAGCTATAATAAGGATAAATAGGGTATGATTAACTTATGGTCATATTCCGGAAGGTCCGTTACTATACGAATCGGCATACTTTTGCCGTTTGACGCAAATAGTCCTTTAATTGCGCAAAGTAGCGTGAAATGCCGTTTAATGATATCCAAGCCTTCCATGGCCCATATTTATCATTCCCAATCATATACTTAAATGTTACTATGCTCTCGCTCGCTTAGATGGTCACCGAAAGGCGTAGATTCAAAAGTTGACGCTTTAGGTCCCTCTATTGCGCAAACTTGCGCATCTCATCATTTAATAGCATTGAAGCCTCACCTAATCCATATTAGGCATTCTTGAAAGTATCTTTAAACATCACGATACTTTGGGTTCGCTAAAAGGTCATTTAGAGGTATAATTAAACATATTGACACTTTTAGTCCCTCTAACTTGCAAAGTTGCGTGTAACTTTACTCATAGGCATAAAAACTTTAGACGGCCATTATTTGGCATTCCCGAGAGTATAATTAAATATTATGAAGCTCCCGGTTTGTTAAAAGGTCACTCAGAGGTAAGAATTAACATGTTGACGCTTTTAACCCTTTATTGCGCAAACTTTCAATTAATTACGCAAACGGCTACACTTAATCATCAAGTGGCACATTTGTGAATATGAACATCGTAAGAAACTTATTTTAGGTATTTTAACACTTCCAGTCCTTTCATAATCAAAGTTTTCGATTTTTCAAAAAATTAGTCCCTAAATTTCAGTGTTTGACTTCATTAGGGTTTATTACACGTGTCAATACATCATTGGACGTGATTTTTACGAGGTGTTACATCCTCACCCCCTTAAAAGAAATCTCGACCTCGAGATTTGCTAGTCACATAACGGACTTAACTTCTATAACATATTTGTAGTCTCTCTAAGCTCCCAAAGTGACCTTTATATTTGATACATGTATCCTTCTGGAGCTTCTTAACATGTCGATCCTCAATCGATATAGGTTGCTCATCATATCATCAATCTGCATATTATTATGTGATAGTGCTTCTCGACTTTATTGGTGAAAACACAGCATTAAGTCATTAGTGTGCAATGTATTGCGAGTTCCGCCAAGTTCCTTAAATAGTTTGTAGCTTATAAGCTATTTGATCTTGGTACATTCGATTCCCTCGAATGATTCTATATATTCAGAGTTCAACTAGTCTGATAATTAACAATTTGGTACACCCTTCCAGGGTGATATCTTTTGTTGAACCTTCTTCCTCAACGAGAATTTAAGAGGGTTGATATTCTCATTAATCCTTGATTTTCTGCCGAATACTGGCATCTTACTGATGATTATGGTTTTGTTTGATCTTACTCGTCAAGACAACTTTCAGATCCTGATAATTGGACTTACCAATCTTATGTCTACTAATAGATTTTTAACATTCCATCTATACAAGGTCTCCAAAAGAGCAGCCTTGATACTTATATATCAATTATTATAGAAAAGCTTAATTTAAGGTGAGATGCTTATTCCAACCATTGCTTAAAACTAATCTTAAGGAATAGCTAATCCTTACAGTCATTCGAACAAATCGACGATCCTGGGCAGCTGATAGAAATTCTTAATTGTTGCCTAATTAGGGTTGCGGTAATCAAATGCATACGCAAAATGAACCGTCTTTCTTAATTAACTATAACGAATTCTCAGAATATTGAGTTAGGCTATATGAATCCTTTATTCACTTAATCAGGGTTTCAATTCTTCCAATGATGGTATTAGCCGTCTTGGAGATTTCATAATAATGCAGCCCTAAATGGGACATGAATCTTAACTCTACCTGCCTCTTAGGAGGTAAACAGAGTAATCTTAGGAAAAGGTAATCAAGATACAAGGAGGTTGCAGAGATTTTCCAAATCTCATACTCCAGTTCATTTATCATATCCTGCGTCAGATAAGTAACATATTTATGTCGTGAGTTCCACGAATTCCTTAATCGGGAACATTTACTTTGACAATTCCATTCTGGATATCTTCTTTGAATACCATTAGTTGACTTTAGTACCATATGATCATTAGAATATCCTTGCGGTTCCATGCATTAAACCTCCATACTGATCAGGCATGGAAGCAATCTATGGAACTTATTAAGATACATCAATCCCCATATGGCGCTTTTATCATACTGTCTGGTATTCGCAATCGATAGAGATCAAAGAGATATCAACTACGTATGCTGACGCACTTCCTCTTAGAGAGAGGATACTTCAAAAAAATTCTACGACTGAAGGTTTATGACAGGAACAGAAGAAATGGTTCTTATGATTTTTGCCTGTAAGGTTTACCTTACACTTAATATCTGGGACTCTTACGAGAGAGTTTCTAAAAGTTTGCTAACTTATGGTCTTATGGAAGACTTAGCAGCACCTGAAACCAAACGTAACTTCCTAGTAATAAAATTACAATAAGGGATTTATCTGGTGTTATTAATGTGAGCTGCCTCTAATCCTTCACCAGGAGGGTTAAATGCCTCCATTCAGCTATAAAATCTTTGACAAATTTTAGGGCAGTCTCAGCTTTGAGTGGTTATTTCTTAATCTAAATCACGTGAGTAACTGAGGTAGATCCATAATGGATTTATAATAAGCAGGCTTTGAAACCTTAATGTGTCCTCTTATTGTCGATGCTAACCACCAATAATTATCGCATTAAGCTTAGGTTTTTGGGTAAAGGGAAAAGGGTACTATCTCAGCCAATGAATTATAATTTGTCATATACTGTCGACAGTCTAGGACTTTTATGGTGAAAGTCAGAAAATTCTTGTTCCATCTTTTTCCATTTTGTGAAGCGAATAATAGGTTTTTCTAATAAGGTCCTTAAAACTTGGACCATCCCATAATGTATAAGAGTTTCTTTCTTGTGGACTTCATTAATGTCCCCATTAATTAAGGGTATCGCCATCGAATGACAGTGATGTATACCTCACTGTGTCCTTTCCAGCATAATTGCTGATACACCTAATGGTTTTTACTTCATCCCACGGTTTCCTGCAATCGATGGCCCCTTTTTACAATTGAAGTCTCTTGATTTTCAAGAGACGAAGTACTTTTAAGTACATCTAAAAAAATGGGGCTCCTTGCCATTTAGGATTTTGTTTGGGTTATTCTTCGCATTTGAAGCAGGAATAAAGCTCCTCTCA
This sequence comes from Helianthus tuberosus, assembly GCA_030545235.1. Taxonomy (NCBI): domain Eukaryota; kingdom Viridiplantae; phylum Streptophyta; class Magnoliopsida; order Asterales; family Asteraceae; genus Helianthus; species Helianthus tuberosus. Next base: position 60,733 of record JARYGA010058625.1, on the reverse strand, counting down.
TGAGCAGCTACATGTATTGTAGAGCAAGCAGCATTCGGCTTTTTGAGCCTTCTTATGACTCTTTCTCATAGTCTTCCTAACAGCTGCGTTACTTACCGTTTTGGAGATTAATTCCATCACCATAGAGGTTCATATTTGGTGCACCATTAACACTTGTCACATCTCTAGTGTCGCGTCTGTTGTTTATCTCTTCCGAGTTTTCCATACTCGAAGCTTTGGTATTAAATACCATATTCAACAATTGCTTAGGCAATCCATACCCAGTGTCTCCTTGAATTGTCAAGGGCTCACCATAAGGAGTCTTGATAACTATTTGCTTCTTATTACCCACAATATGGGCTTGGTTATAAGACGACCAATTCATTCTTTTCACTATATCGAATTCCTTTATTTTAACGGAAACAAGAACAGCGGGAAAAATTCCAATGGACTTTAAACATCCATCTAATATTGCTGAAACAGTCTCTGAGGTACTATCAGCCAAATTCTACTTTATTCTTAACGCTTAGAGTTTTAACAGGCAGATTTAATAATTTACAAAATCTATTGTCTACGAGAGACTTATCTGAACCTGAATCAATTAATACTCTAGCATGAGCGTTATTGATAAAGAAAGTACCTGTTGTGACATTGTCATCCTGAATAGCCTTTTGAGCATTCATATGAGAGCTTCCAGCTCTAGTCTTCTTAACTTCCTCAATCTTTTTAGCATATTTAGGGCAGTTGGTCTTAATGTGCCCTTTTTCATTGCAACCATAGCAGGTTGCGTCTCCCAACTTCTTGCAATCCAAGGTCTTATGCTCCTTGGACTTGCAGATTCCACAGGGTCGAGGCTGAGATTCAAATCTGCATTTCCCGAGGTGGTATTTCCTACAGGTTTTGCATCTGGTCTTTTCGCCTGACTGCTGGTTGTCCTTCAGGTCCTTGCATTCATGGGTCTTGTGATCCATCTCTTTACAGATGACACATCCCCTGGTCTGATCATAGAAACATTTTCCGAAGTGTTTCTTCCCGCAGGTTTTACATTCGGGTTTTGCCTCCTTTGGCTTGGACTGGTTATAGTTTGAACCAGTCTTACCTTTTTTATAACCCTTATTTGGGGTATCATCGCACCTTCGCTTATGATCCTTCAACGCACGGTCCACAGCGTTGTTTACAGCTATATCTATCATAGCCTGTAACTCGGTGCATGTTAAGTTCAGTCTTGCATCATCATTCTGATCAAATGGATGATTGAGAGCTTCCGAGGAGTCAGCCATGGTGAAGCTTTGAAGGCTACAAATCATGTAGTAATAATTTGCTTAATTATACTGGATTGTCGAATTGATGATTAAATAGCCATGGTGCAAATAAACCATGTAGGCCAATAGATAGTATTAAATTTATTTGATTATGTTTTGCCTAGGTTTTTAAATAAACCATCTTTGGTTTTTAAACGGAATATAATCCTTCATATTTACTAGACAGGGGACATAAGTCACGACTGTCAATGTTATACTGACATCTTATATAGCACAACGGCTTGTTCCAAAGGACTTTTCGATGGCACAGATGCCTTGTCACTAGGGAAATTTTAAAACATAATCGATGATTCCTTTGGATCAGAAAATTTCATAGTTCATTGCCTTGACAAGAAGTTATGAAATAAAACTATCTTTTTCATGTATACATCTTTTCCCGTAGGTATACATCCCAGATGGATGTTTAGATGTGTACATCATATTCGACGTTTATTAGCCATGATTCCTATTGATTATTTAGGCTAAATAAGGGGTTTGGAAGTTCCTAATATAAAGATGACAAGCGTGATTTTATCGCATCACTGTTGTCGGGAGTGTTAACACGTTTACAAGTGTTAATAAGGATCCGAATCTCTTTTAAATAGGTTTTCCCATCTTAGCTAGGTCTTTACTGACATTCAAGCTAGGTCAAACCTTTTAAGATTCTCTTTTATTATTTATACTGGCAGGAAAGGAATGATATTTGTTTTTATTCAGGATTTTTATCATAATTATCCTGGATTTAATTAAAATATAACTATAGCACAAAAAAGTCGAGTCACAAGGGCAACTTTAAATTATAAACCATGATTTTGTAGAATCAAGGTATTTAGGCTTGAACGTGTTCATGCCTTTTCTTGACAGGGAGTTGTAGGCTACGACTGTCTTTAGTCTCAGAGGACGTTAATTATAGCCCGTAGGCATTATATCCCTAATGGATGTTTAAATCACAAAATAAGAAAGGATTTCGGGAGAATCCAGTATAAGGATGATTTATGTGACTTTATCGAACCACGTCTGCCAGAAAAGTTAATATGTTACAGATGTTAACAAGGATGTGAATCTCTTGAATAGGTCCTACCATCTTGGCCTCGTCATATAGGCTAGGTTTACCTTTAAGATTCCTTTTTAAAAATTAACGCAGAATAATGCTAAATTGAGATGTAAATAAGGATCTGAACCTAAATTGAGGAACTGCCATCTTGGCCGGGTCTTAATAATGACACGAGGCTAGGTCTTGCCCTTTTTTAGATTTTGCCATTTTATTATAATGGTAGATCTTATAAAAGGAATGATATTTTTAAACATAATCGTTCCTTTAAAATTTAAACAAGTATATGGTTGCCCTAAACGGGACTTCTTAAGAAAATGACTTGCCCATGCAAGGGCTAATCAGAAAAATAACAAAAGAAGCAATTAAAAGACAATGAAACGAATTAGGATTAGTCCTATGTTCTTGTCTAGACTCGAGAATGTGCAACCGTGTAACTGAGATTGAACACAAAAGCTAGTGTTCAATTCACTCAGTGTTGGCTCTGATACCAACCTGTCACACCCCGATATTTCCACGTATTACCGGTGGGCCCGGTGGGGAGTATCGTGACGTAGTTGATATCATCATAGTCAAACAACACAATTGAAATGCACAGCGGAAGCAAAAGATAAATATATTACAATCCGATATAGAGCAATATCAAAGTATTACAAACGGAATGTAAAGGATCCACAGGCGGATCAATAAAAAGAAACATAGTTCAACAGACTTTAAGGCATCCAAGCTTGCGAGACTTATTGTGGACGTTAGAAGACAGCCAGCCTAGTACGAGTAGTACCTGCACTTAACCTTTTGGAAAATACGTCAGTTTACACTGGTAAATACAATTTAACTGACTCATTTTAAAAAGGTTTGAAAATTGATTTGAATGCACGTGGCACAAACATTTTATAACTTGGGATAATTATGTGAATATAATCTTGTAAGGGATTTACATGTTACTTATGCGTTCAGTAGCCCGATCCGTAGACCGGGTTAAAGATTAATAGACACACCACAATATTGAGTTATACACTAAAAGGTGTACGCCTACACCCCGTGCTCAGGTCGTGGCCATCTCGTAAGATGATGCCAAGGATATCCGGGACATGGTCATTAACCCCCCAAAGGCTTTAAGCAAACAAAACACATTCAAAACATAGCATATCAATAATTTAACCTCTATTCGATTAAAGATTCAATGCCGGACCAAGCGGTATTTTATATACCGTACCCCAAGCCCGTATAGGGAAAATAAGTTAAAAGTATTTACCTGAGCAAATTTATACAATTTATCCCAGCCGTATACCACCAAGCAAGTACAGATAGCTTTTACTGGGCTCCTAAATCTGGAACGAAGGTTTTTAATAACCTATTAGATTCCTAACGGGTCTTTAATTAAGCCTAAGCTTAGACCGGTTAGTTTTAAAAAAGAAGACACGGTTCAAACGCATGATAAAGCGAAGACCGGTTTAGAATGTGGTTTTGACCCGACAAGCTTGTATGCTTGTTTAATATGGGTAACTTAAACACATTCTGAATTTTGAGATAAAAACGATATGGTTTGACCCGTTTAGGCTAATATATGCAAACTAGTTACATACGCCGATCCGAACGCGAAAAGTGCGTAACGAGTAACCAAATGAGTCATATACAAGTTTCCTAAGTTAATATGCCCTAAATATGTTGTGATATCAGTAGGATACCTTCCATTATGCCCAAAACGAGTTTAAGACCAATTTATGCCCCGTAGGGGTATTTTGGTCATTTTAAAGATTATAAGAGAGTTTAAATATCATTCTGAGTTACAGGTCTGATTAAATCAGTAATTATACTTAATTTAATAAGTCATATCAGTAGGGTATCATATATATGTGAAATTTATTAATTATAACCATACTATGCACCGTATGGGCATTTTGGTAATTCCACATAGGCTTAAAAAGGGCAAAACAGAGAATCTGAGTTTAAAACTTTTGCTTACTGTTAAAATATAGAAATTTACTGAAAATATCAGTAGGCATCAACCCTTATATATTTAAACTAGTTTCGATACATACTATGCGTTAAAAACGCTTAAAAAGGCGATTTGGAGCCATTTCTGGGTTTTGTATAGAAAGCTGATATTTTTATTATTCCAGAAGACTCAAAATATTTTATTTATTATATTAGATTAGTAGAAAAAGGTTTGGGGTCAAAAGGATTTGTAAAACTCATTTTATAGCCCAAAAGGGCAAAACTGACAACTACCGAATCGAGCTTAGAACCCTATGTTATGCTCAGCCTAAAATTAAATAAAAATCTTTAAAAATCCCAAAATATTATTTTATATCAGTAGGTAGAAAGTTTGGTTTCAAAAATTGGGTTTAGATAGGCTAAATGCTAATTATGCCGTTTAATTAACAAAAAGCTTTTTAATTACGCTATTGAGCATAACTCCTAATCTAGACCTCAATCTGATGTCAAATTTTAAGGACAAGTTTATAAATCAGTAATAAAGATTATTGTTCTCTCACATTTTCAAAATTCTCGTTTTAGGGTCAAAAGGGCATAACGGTCAACATTTAGGCATATAACGGAAACACGCATGAACTAGGATTTCTATGGAACCAAGTTGTATAACCTTGGAGGGTTATACTAACTTATAATTTGGTCCTAATGGAATCCTAAGGCATATCTAAACTAATCTAAATCGGGTCAGAACTGAAAGTCAAAGCGAAGTCAACTTTTGCGACTTTCGGTTCCGAACCGAGCCTATACTTAGAATTGTCGGGTTGAATCATGCTTAGGCATGTTCAACTAATATTTACCAAGTTATTAAAGTGAGAAAACTGATTTTATGTCTTTTATATTAATAGTTATGTATTTTATTTAAAAACTAACCCGTTTGACTTTTATTTGACCCGACAATTTAACTAAGTAAACGTGGTAATTAGGAGGTGCCCTTTTGAGGGTTTAATACCTACCTAATTACGGTCACGTAGCCATGTTCGTTACGAACAATGGCTTAACCGTTTAAAAGTCAAGGAGTTTATCAAAAATGTTTGACTTTTCGGCTAAAAACGCCAAACCAAAGAACTAAACACGAAGGTTCCAAAGGACAGAAGGAAGTTCCCAAAATGATCAGGACCTTCCTAGAATGAGAGCAAGAGCAGATTGAGCAAGTTAAGAATGAGAAAACATGGGTTTATATAGTTTTTCCAAGACCTTTAAGATCGTTCCTCGATAAACGAGATCAAATCTGGACCGTACACCTATACCCACTGTTTTATATTACAATGGGCAGCCCCTAGGATTGAAAATACCAAGTGCAAAGGCTGGAAACAAGCTGGAACAGGCTGTCTGCAGCTGTTTCTGCATCTGGCATAGCTTACGGACCGTGAGGTCCTCAATGTTGAGGTCCGTAAGGACCTGGTCAGCCAGACAAGTTTCATTTGTTGACATTTTTAGTCCCTGCACTTCCAAATGCCATTTCCAACTCATTTAAGGCCCGTTAAACCATTTTTAAGGCTCTACAATGATGCCTAAACATAGGGAACATGAAATATGCTCAAAAACATATCGGATGTCGGTTCGTTTGGTCGTACGGTCACGTTGTTCGGTTAATTACGATGAAACACGGACGGACGCGCAAAATGATCCAAACGACACGACGAATGGAATTTTATCAAGCCAAACACTAAAATAAAATATTTTAGTGCTTACATAAATTTTTGGGTGTCCGGGGATATTCAGAATGTAAGATATGCGCGTAAACGCAAACTTGTGCGCTTTTTGACACTTTTAGTCCCTGCATGACTCAAAAGCTTATTTTTGCGCACCAAACACCTCTAAGCCTATATCTAAGCTATAATAAGGATAAATAGGGTATGATTAACTTATGGTCATATTCCGGAAGGTCTGTTACTATACGAATCGACATACTTTTGCCGTTTGACGCAAATAGTCCTTTAATTGCGCAAAGTAGCGTGAAATGCCGTTTAATGATATCCAAGCCTTCCATGGCCCATATTTATCATTCCCAATCATATACTTAAATGTTACTACGCTCTCGCTCGCTTAGATGGTCACCGAAAGGCGTAGATTCAAAAGTTGACGCTTTAGGTCCCTCTATTGCGCAAACTTCCGCATCTCATTATTTAATAGCATTGAAGCCTCACCTAATCCATATTAGGCATTCTTAAATGTATCTTTAAACATCACGATACTTTGGGTTCGCTAAAAGGTCATTTAGAGGTATAATTAAACATATTGACACTTTTAGTCCCTCTAACTTGCAAAGTTGCGCGTAACTTTACTTATAGGAATAAAAACTTTAGACGGCCATTATTTGGCATTCCCGAGAGTATAATTAAATATTATGAAGCTCCCAGTTTGTTAAAAGGTCACTCAGAGGTAAGAATTAACATGTTGACGCTTTTAACCCTTTATTGCGCAAACTTTCAATTAATTACGCAAACGACTACACTTAATCATCAAGTGGCACATTTGTGAATATGAACATCGTAAGAAACTTATTTTAGGTATGTTAACACTTCCACTCCTTTCATAATCAAAGTTTTCGATTTTTTTGAAAAATTAGTCCCTAAATTTCAGTGTTTGACTTCATTAGGGTTTATTACACGTGTCAATACATCATTGGACGTGATTTTTACGAGGTTTTACATTCCTCGATTGGGTTCGATTCCTCGACCGGTTTCTTGTCACCTTTTCGGAAAAGTTTACCTTTCCTGATCTTTGATTCAGTCAAGGTTGCAGATAGCTCAATGGCCTGTCTAACTGTAGTAGGGTTGCTACCAGTCACAATGTCTTGTATTGAGCCAGGGAGGCCATCAATGTACTTTTCGATTGCCTTATCCAAAGGCGTGACCATGTTTGGGCATAACAGACTTAACTCCTCATAACGGTCCGTGTAGGCTCGATGCTCACCGCTATCTTGTGTAAGATTGTCAAATTCCCTTTCCAAGGCCCTGATCTCGTGACGAGGACAGAATTCCTTCATCATAAGGTCCCTAAGTTCAGCCCATGTCTGTGCTAGAGCAACTTCTGCACCACGATCTCTCATAACCCCGTTCCACCACGTAAGGGCCCTCTTCTGGAACACACTCGAAGAAAACTCGACCTTGCGATTGTCAGGACACTGCACGTGGCGGAAAGTATTCTCAATGCTCTCGAACCATTGAAGAAGCCCAGTCGCTCCCTCAGAACCACTAAACTTGAGTGGTTTAGCCGAGTTAAAACTCTTGAAATTGCATGGACCATTTTTGTTGTTGTTGGCTTGGTTCCATTGAGCAAAGAGGTTTGGGAATTGAGCAGCCATTTGCTGCGCAATGATTTTTTCCAGTTCGGCAGTCGCTATCTGGTTTTCGCGTCAAGGAGGCATTCTAAAAGAGAAACAAGAAAGAAAACAAATGAAATGGCATTGGGTAAGAAGAGGATGTTACAATTACCAACCATAATCATGGTTGATGGTCCTTTGTTTGAACCACGAAGCAAACAAACGACACACAAAGGCTGAATCAAAGCAAGTAGGTCCTCTTAATGTATCGCGAAGACATGCTCGCCTATAAGTGGACACTCACCCCAAGAGTTCCCAGGTAAGAGTGACTGGTCCGATTATGTGGATTTGTACGAACACTCTAGCCTTAGACAGAAAACTCAGGGTACAGGCATTCACTCTTCCAGTTTGCACGTGTTCACACTATTTAGGACCCAAAACTTTGACGAGATTTTGAAAACTGAAAGGGTTCAAAACCTTATAACAGAGGGTTCAAAACCTTACAATAGAGGGTTCAAAACCTTATAACAGAGGGTTCAAAACCTTACAATAGAGGGTTCAAAACCTTACAATAGAGGGTTCAAAACCTAGTAATCAATCATCCTAGAACAGATGATTAGTTTTCAAAGCGGTTTTGAAATTTATGTTCTTGTTGTGGTCGTCGCCTAAGGATAGGTGACGGTATTGTTTTATGACTAAACGCAAGTAAACTCGCGTTAGGGTCCTAGGAAGGTTATAGACTAGGTCAAAGTATTACTAATAACCTAATTCCCTATAACCATTGGCTCTGATACCATCTTTTCTGTCACACCCCGACCACGTAGAACATACAAAACGTGGCGGAAACGTCGGGGAGTGTTGTAACAGAATTAATTGTTTCAAATCCATGGCAATTGAAGTTTCGTTTTATTAATCAAACATGAAAGTTTACATTGTTTTAAACAAGAAACAAAGAGTATATAACAAAAATTAACTAGTTCTTGTCTCATTTTAAGTCACTAAGGCACAGGTCCGCCTAAGTATGTCTTTATAAGTCCTATGCATCATCTCCTGAAAACACATGTGAAAATAGGTACGTCAGCATAAAAATGCCTGTGAGATACATAGGTTTTGTGAAAACAGAATTCATGACTTATGTTTGAGAAAATGTTTAGTCATGAATCTTGTAATTTGCTTTGTCTTGTAAATCATTTGAACAACGATAAGATCAGATGATATCTATAAATAAGAGAATAATGTATGGTTAAATGAATAACCATGTAAAATGAGTTTGTATAAGATAAGTTGTTTGTAAATCAATGTCTTGTGAAAAGTATGTTATTTGTATAAAATGTTATATGTCTCAAATTGAAATGATTCAAATAACGCTACAATATGTGATACCATACAAACACTTATATATAGGAAGTACCAGCGGCGTATCCACCATGCTTGTATCATATTACATATGCCTCGTTACTGAAATCACTTACTCAAACCAAACCATCAAGATGAAATGTTTAACAATTGTAGAAATGTTTATGTATAGTCAAATGTCTATTGTCAAATGTAAATCATGTCAACAGATAGAAAAGGTTCACACGGTTCAACAGTTACAAACAGTTCATGTAATCAAACGGTTACGACGGTTCACATAGTCAAATGGTTACAACGGTTCAAAATGTAATATAATGTGTTCATATGGTGGATGAGCGTATGCAACAGAAATGCAATGTAGAACAATGTACTAAGTATGCACACAATGGACACACATAGCATGTAATGTAAGGCAATGTACTAAGTACGCACACAATGGGCATACATAGCATGTAATGTAAGGCAATGTACTAAGTACGCACACAATGGGCATACATAGCATGTAATGTAAGGCAATGTACTAAGTACGCACACAATGGGCATACATAGCATGTAATGTAAGGCAATGTACTAAGTACGCACACAATGGGCATACATAGCATAAAATGTAGTGAAATCATGTACTATAAATGTACTAATGAACATAGCAGGTATATGATGTGAAAGCATGAAAGTAACAAGTAGGCACATGTGTTCCACCCCAAAACGTTTGGAAAACAGTAAAAGAGGGGTCTATGTACTCACTTGAGATTGCTCAATAGACTTTAGATATCCACCAAGCAAAGCTAGAAGGTCACAAATATCAAACAACACCTAATATAGGTAACTACATTAATAACCGGACCTATATCGGAGGATTGGATAGAATGAGGGTTCGTAAACCAAACGAGTATGGAGACTCGTGTAATATGGTTTAACAAAGCCCACATACTAAAATGAAACCTAACCTAAGTGCTTACGACCCATTATGATCCGTTTAGGTAGCTTATGTTACTTTAACGCGTCGTTCGCGTAAAACGCGTTCGGACCGCTTAACTAGTCCTATGACAAGTAACATATACCTTAACATGTCTAATATTGTTGTCAAATCAGTTTAGATGTCAAAAGTTATGTTACATATGTTTAAAATGAATTTTGGCATCAAAGGGGGTATTTTGGTAATTTACCTAAGGCATATAAACTACCTATCATACAACTACTTAAACGAAGCGACCATAAGGTATAACCTCGGAAGGTTATTCCCTATATACTATGGTCACCTAATGTGTTTGGTCGGATCCTAATGATCGACCAAATGGGTCGGGTTCGAAGGTATAAGCGATTTATTAGATCGCTTACCCTTACGACCCTAGACAACGTGGTAATCAGTAGGCATAGTCACAAGGGACTATAACCATCGTGATTACAATCACGTTGCGAAGTTCAAATGAACTTCGCATTGACCATAAACTGGTCAATGCAGAAAGTCAAACAAAGTTTGACTTTTGGACTCGAAAAGCAATAAAAGAACGAAGGAACACTTACGAAGGGTCCCCGAATGCTAATCTAGATCAAAATAGCTTAGGTATGAAACAAAGGTTTCAACTTAGAGCACATTAGATCAGATTCTTGTGAGGAAAAGTGAAGGGTGGAGGTGGGTATTTATAGTTTTCGGTTCACCGTTAGGATCGTTTATTGGAAAAGGGGAAATGATCTAGCCCGTACACTTGTCGAAATGTTGTGGTAACTGATTTTGGCCACCATAAGAGATTAACATGTGGCACTTGGCCTTTGGAGGGGTCAAGGGTTGTTAATATGTGTTTAAAATGGCTTTTTCTGATCAGAAGAGGCCTAGCATGACGCCAAGGGGGCTAGGTGTCACGCTAGGGTCCCCCTGATCAGCAAACACTTTCCAATGTTCCCCTTTCAGTCCCCGTTGCGTATTAAGGCCATTTCCGACATGTTTAAGGCTCGTTAAATTATTTTCAAGGATCCAAAAGGATGCCTAAACATTGTGGACATGAAACATGCTCAAAAATATGCCGGATGTCAGTTCGTTTGGTCGTACGATCGCGATGTTCGCTTAATTACGACCGGAATGCGCAAAAGCGCGAAAAACGATCTAAATTGCGTGACATTTGGATTTTTCTTATGCCAAACACTAAAATAAAATATTTTAGTGCTTACATAAATTTTTGGATGTCCGGATGTATTCAGAACGTAAGTTATGCGCGAAAGTGCAAACTTATGCACTTTTGACACTTTTAGTCCCTGAATGACCCAAAAGTTTATTTTAGCACACCGAACCCCTCAAAGCCTATTTCTAAGCTATATAAAGGATATTTAAGGTGTGTTTAACTTATGGTCATGTTCTGGAATGTTCGTTATAGTTCAAATTGGCATACTTTCGCAGTTTGTCAAGTTTAGTCCCTGTAAGCGAATTAACTTGTTTTTTTTGCCATACCAAAGCCTTCAAAACTTATTTCTAAGTTATGTAAAGGTTATTTAAGGTATGTTAAGTATATGTTGATGTTCCGGAGTATTTTTCGCATTAAACTGATTACGTTTACGCATCAGTGCGCGTATAACCTTCCAGAAAGCGATTTAGAGCTTGAAATCGAACAAGAATTGATATGTGCAAAAGATACACATATTTATACAGATCCCAAGTATGAAATACAATATTTCATTGGCTTGGCATTTGTTTGATGGTCGCAGTGACCCAGGTGTGACAGTGGTGCTGGTGCGAGAGGGTGGTGGCAGGTGGTGGTGGGGGTGGTGGTGCGAGAGGGGTGTGGGAGGTGGTGTTCCATCGGAGAAATCTCTGGTTTTGGCAAGATGATGATCTGAACAAAAATGGATTACATAAACTTAATATTAATTTAGTTTATTAATTATTAATATGTTATATTAAAATCAGAATGACCAAAATGCCCCTGAACAAAAAGACAAAGTAGGCAGGTTGCAACAGTCAAAAAAGGGGGTTTTTGAATTTTGGACTAAAGTGGCAACAAAAGTGAAACCATAGGGACCCAGATTTAAAAAGTTTGAGATTTGGACTAAAATGGCAAAAGTGCCCAAACCACAGGGACCAAAATGGCAGTTTACTCTTATTATTATTCATCAACTTCATAGATATTGTTGTGGATCAAGCAGGGGCGAAGGTTAGAAGGGGCCGGGGTGGGTGGGGGGCGTCCGCCCCCTGAACTTTTTGCTCAGTAGTGTTATGTATGTAGCTTTCGTATAATTTTTTTTTGGTATATACGTTTTCTGCCCCCGGTTCTATAGTTTTCGACCCCCCGTCGAAAATCTCAAGCTTCGCTACTGGGATCAAGGTCTGTTTTTTTGATATTTTTGCAGGATGGTTTATTAGACTAGATTATTTACGTATTTAATATATGTAAGGACCTGCACGAAATTGTCCTAAATACTCCGTAAGTGGAAACCCGGACCCCTAAAACCCTAAAATTCATGAAAAATCAGGAAAATCAAATTTTAGTAGTTGGTCACGGGCCGCGTAAGACTTAAGGATAGTCTACGCGGGGCGCGACAGCCAGGCTAATCTCCGAATAACGATCAAGGCCACGTGTCTGACACGTAGCAGACCTACACGTGACACGGTAGCCCTAGTCGTAGCTAGGGTGGCCCTCGTGGGCCACGTAGCTTTTCCTTCGAGTTTACGCGGGCCGCGTAGAACTAAAAAATTTGCTATAAATGGGACATTGCATGGCCATTATCGTCTGTTCGAAAATTTTCACTTACAAAGCTTCCTTCTGTGCGAAAATTTAGTTTTTGTGGGGAAACGCTGCTACGATAACAGGGTAATAACTCGATCACTGCTACGATACCATGTTCGATCGATTGAAACCGATCCGATGGATGTTTAAGTGCTGCCCGAATTCGGGCTATACTTTGTCATTCGTCGTGAGGGTTTTGATTTCGTGAGCTTATCGTAAATGTTGTATTAAGTTACTAACCTAGTTTCGTTTGCATTATTTAACTAGGTTACCAGGCTTAATCAGTAGGCAAAACTCTATCCAACTAAACCTACAATGTGAGTCATTCTCTTTTTATCAAAAGTGCTTTACAATACCCAAATGTTTTCCAGTTATATGTTCAGAGATTAAGTCTTTTTTATCTTAAAATTACTGGCAGTAAATGGGGTATTGTGCACAATTACTACTGTTTTATCACTTTTAGGTGAAAGGACCTAAATAGTGGTACACGTCACTTTTGGGTGAAAGGACCCAATAGTGGTATGACCACAGTCATAGATCCGGTCGAGTGACAACTGAACCAGCTAATTATATGATAGGGGCAATTATAATCGCTCTTAATACTCTAATCCATAACAATGTGTCATTTTATGCAAATTGAATGACTCGCCAGTATTTCCCCGCTGATAAAATATTTTTAAACATGTTTCAGGTGATTTACTGTGAACAAGGAAAAGTGTCGTGTAGCACTACCAGCTTGGATTAAGTGGCTCAGTAAATAAATAAACATGTTTTTGTAACCAGGGAATTTCCCAGTGAAATTCCTTTATTGTAAAGTACGGGGTTTGTCCAAAAAATGTGAAATAATATAATTGAGTATTTTCAGTTTAAAAGATACTGTTAAAATTTCCGCTGCCAAATTAAACACCAATACCACGTGTTTCTGTCACACGGCTTCTGGACCGGGTCAAACCGGACGGGGGTCGTGAAAGAAAAAGGTGGTATTAGAGCCACTGATTTAAGCCCATTAAGTAATTAGGAATACTTAATTTTCCAGATTGCCATTATGTGATTCTGTGAAAATTTAATTTAATAAATAAAATTTTAACTTGAATTTTGTGTGTTTCTTAATGTGTGCTAACAACATGAATGAACTGTCGGATGCACTAAAAAACTTTACTATCCATACCACCGAGATGGATACAACCGGAAACCAATCCGGCTATCAAGCGGATATTGAAGAGCCACTAGTGTTCCAGGCCCAGCCCCAGGAAAAACCCAAGCCTAAAAAGAGGAGAAGAATCCTGGACTGGAAACACGGACGAAGGAAGAAGCCACCTGCCCAAAAGGTGAAAAAGACACAGGATCCAAAAGACAAAGGAAAAGGAAAGAAAGTCGGAGAATGTTCCGGTCAAGCCGAGGAGATGCCACCTTGGGAAGAGCTTGATAGGAAACTAGCGAATTGTGACCTCATCGGACCTGCTGACGAAACCCTTTTCAATTTCCCAGCCCAATCTGAGCTTCTAATTAATTTGGAACCTGCTATTCCAGACCCCATTGTCAACCCCCAACTTGTTACAGGGCAGCTGGAAGAATGGTGGACGAGCGACTGGCAATTTCAGAACTTCATGAATAACCCCAATGTTTATTTTCCCCAGATTGATCCTGAACCTGCACCATACCCACCTATAAGAGCGGAAAACGTTGCCGAATTACGCCGCTACGGCGAGGAACTGGTGGATGTGGGAAACCGGATTCGAGAAGTGGGGGAAAACATCACATGGAAATACGACGAGAGGGAGCGTCGTTTCTGAGAAGACAGCTAACTGTGGTGGAGTGTTTGTATAATACTAATATGTAGAAAATATATATATATATATATATATAATATAATATAAGATAATAGTGTATAATAATCCTAAAATAAAACATCTGTAAATACCTGGTGTGTACGGATGCAAAATATTATATAAAAATATGGATGTCGCAAGGTCGACAATTTTGGCTATACGTGTTGACTTAACTGTGTTGTGATTACCTTGCTGTATTTAATTGTTATCAATTTTGTGCCAATAATTTATATGTGTTGTTAATTATCAGAGGGAAAACGCAGTAAATGAACCAGTCAATGAAGTTAACCAATCTAAACAATACAATGAAGACCATTTCCTTAATAGACAAGACATCGAAAATATAGTTGCCCAGGGTATAGCCAATGCTATCCCGGCAATCGTCGCTGACGTTAAGAACCCTGTTAAACCTTCACAAGCCAACCATAGTAAACGCACTCGCGATGATAACTTTAGTAACAATGTGAATGGAGGCGGCAATAATGACAATAATGTGGTTCAAGCCCCAATACTTAAGAAAATGAAAGTTGCAACACCTGGTTGCACTTACAAAGAATTTCTTGCCTGTAAGCCAGTTGAATTTGCAGGCAATGAAGGGGCAACTGCCGCACTGTGTTGGTTGGAAAAGACCGAAGCATTAATTAAAATAAGTAAATGTGCAGATGAAGACAAGGTTATGTATGCATCCCGCCTTTTTAAAGAGGAGGCGTTAGAATGGTGGAACACGGTGCTGCAGGCCAAGAGAAGTGACGTGGCGTATGCCATGAGCTGGGAGGAATTCAAGGAACTGATAGAAAGGAAATTTTGTCCCGCCTACGAAAAGGAACAAATGACGAATAAGTTCCTGAACCACAGGATGGTGGATGTTGACTGTCGAGGGTATACTTCGAAAATTTTCGAGTATGCTAGAATTGTACCAACTTTGGCTTCGTCAGAACAGGTACTTATTTCTCGCTATATTTGGGGTTTAATTAGCGAGATCCGTGATATCGTCAAAGCTGCGAGACCTTGCACGATTGACGATGCGGTCGAACTGGCCAACACCTTAACCGACGGGCTGGTACATACTAGAGAAGAGAACAGGAAAAAGGAGATAGCCCAAAAGATTACCCAAGGTTTTCGTGGGGGTAATAATGCCAGTAACTTCAAGAAGAAGGGAACCGGGCAATCCTCCACTGCTCCATTTTGCAGTACCTGTAAAAGAAAGCATTTTGGAAAATGTAAGGGGTACTGTAATTTCTGTAAAATTCCGGGGCACCAAGAGGAAAATTGCAGGAGGAAATCCATGATCTGCTACAATTGTGGAGAAACAGGGCACTTCAGGCCCGACTGCCCAAAATTGGTCAAACCAGCTGACAACAAGGCCAAACCTGCTGAAGGAACTAATAAGAAGAATGCAAGATCCTTCCAGCTGACAACTCAAGAAGCAGATCTGATTCCAGATGTGATAGCTGGTACGTTTCTTGTACACGACGTATATGCAAAAGTATTATTTGACTCTGGTGCAAACCAAAGTTTTATCAATACTTCGTTTTATCAAGCTCTTAAGCAACCTTTAACCAAACTTAGGCAGATTTATACGGTAGAAACGACAGATGGTAATTCTGTTAATATAGATAAGATTCTCCAAGAAGGAAAGATAGAACTCTCAGGCCATAAATTTTATGCAAACCTGCTACCTATGAATCTAGCCAGATTCGATGTCGTGTTAGGAATGGATTGGTTAGTAGCCAACCATGCTCGAATCCTTTGTGATAAGAATTCCATAGAAATTCATACACCCGTAGGGGAAGTAATTATGGTTACAGGAGATAAGCCGCGTAAACCAATGAAGTTCATTTCAGTAATGAAAGTTGCTAGTTATGAACGAAAACAAGGAATAGTGTATATGATTTCGGTAATCATTAACACTAAAAGTAAGGAACTTAAGGAAATTCCAGTAGTATCAGAATACTCGGATGTATTTCCAAAAGAGCTACCTGGATTACCACCCGATAGGGAAGTAGAGTTTAGAATTCATCTAATTCCTGGAACTGCACCAATAGCTAAGGCACCTTATCAGTTAGCACCCACTGAAATGTTAGAACTGAAAAAGAAGTTAGATGAATTACTAAGCAAAGGATTTATACTACTAGTTCGTCCCCTTGGGGAGCACCAGTGTTGTTTGTGAAAAAGAAGAATGGTTCGAAGCGGATGTGTATCGATTATAGGGAACTGAATAAGGTTACAATTAAGAATCGATACCCATTACCTAAGATTGATGATCTCTTTGATCAACTTTAAGGAGCTAGATATTTCTCTAAGATAGACTTGCGCTTCGGATATCATTAGTTGAAGGTACAAGAAGAAGACATACCTAAAACTGCTTTCAGGACTAGGTATGGTCACTATGAGTTTACAGTCATGCCCTTTGGGTTAACGAATGCCCCTGCAGCATTTATGGACATGATGAATAGGATTTGTAAACCGTATTTGGATAAATTTATAGTTGTCTTCATCGACGATATACTTATTTACTCCAAAATTCAGAACGAACATTGTGAACACCTGCATGCACTCTTAACTCTGTTAAGAAAGGAAAAGCTTTATACCAAATTCTCGAAGTGTGAATTTTGGCTACAGGAGGTGCAAATATTTAGGTCACATGGTGAATCACGAAAGTATTCACGTAGATCCCTCCAAAATAGAAGCAATCACACATTGGAAGGTCCCGCAATCAGCAACCGAAGTTAGAAGTTTTCTAGGATTAGCTGGATATTACAGGCGCTTCATAAAAGACTTCTCTAAGATAGCTGTTCCATTAACTAAGCTAACCTGTAAAACGGTTAAGTTTGAATGGGGACCCAAGCAAGAAAAGGCCTTTAAGATTTTAAAGCAAAGGTTAACAAACGCCCCAATTCTTGCCTTACCAGAAGGGACAGAAGATTTTGAAGTCTACTGTGACGCTTCTAAACTGGGATTAGGATGTGTGCTAATGAAACGCAAAAAATTAATTGCATATGCATCAAGACAATTGAAAAAGCAAGAGGAAAGTTATACAACTCATGACTTAGAATTAGGAGCCATAATTTTTTCCCTTAAGATTTGGAAGCATTATCTGTATGGAAGTAAGTTTACTGTCTATACAGATCATAAGAATTTAAGATACATATTTGGGCAAAAAGAATTAAACATGAGGCAAAGGAGATGGATGGAAATTTTAAGTGATTACGACTGTGATATTCTATATCATGAAGGAAAAGCAAATGTAGTA
This sequence comes from Helianthus tuberosus, assembly GCA_030545235.1. NCBI lineage: Eukaryota > Viridiplantae > Streptophyta > Magnoliopsida > Asterales > Asteraceae > Helianthus > Helianthus tuberosus. The sequence goes on along the minus strand of JARYGA010058625.1, from coordinate 42,988 downwards.
GCAGACGCCTTAAGTCGTAAGTATCATGAGAATCAAAGACGAGTTCGTGCTCTTAGATTAAATCTACAATTAGATTTAATGGAACAACTGAAGAATGTTCAGGAAACGGCAATCAAGGATGATGCTGAAGGAATGAAAGAACGGATAAAGGAACTAGAGCAAGGGACTGATGGAATTTGGAGATTCCATAAGAAAAGAATTTGGGTACCTAGGCAAGGAAATTTAATAGATAAGATTTTAGAGGAAACCCAGAAATCCAGATATACAATGCACCCTGGTAATAATAAAATGTACCAAGATTTAAGAAATAACTTCTGGTGGATAGGAATGAAAAAGGACATAGCTAGATACGTTTCTAAGTGTCTAACTTGTTCACAAGTTAAGGCAGAGCACCAGAAACCTTCCGGGTTACTTCAACAATTAGAAATGCCTGCATGGAAATGGGAACTAATAACAATGGATTTTGTTACTAAACTACCCAAGACCAGAAAAGGTAACGATGCAATCTGGGTGATTATAGATCGATTAACCAAATCAGCTAATTTCCTGCCAATGAAGGAAACCTTTAGCATGGAAAGATTAGCAAGGTTATACGTAGACGATGTAGTATCCTTACATGGAGTTCCACTCTCCATTGTGTCTGATAGGGATAGTCATTTCACTTCACATTTTTGGACAAGTTTCCAAGAAGCAATGGGGACACGATTAAATTTAAGTACTGCATACCATCCGCAGACAGATGGACAAAGTGAAAGAACGATTCAAACCCTCGAAGACATGCTCAGGGCATGTGTGATAGACTTCGGTGGAAACTGGGATGACCACTTACCATTAATAGAATTCTCCTATAATAATAGTTATCATACAAGCATTAATGCTGCCCCGTTCGAAGCACTGTACGGACGAAAGTGTCGAACTCCCGTATGCTGGGCAGAAATAGGAGAAAGTCAACTATCAGGTCCCGAGATTGTATAGGAAACCACCGACAAGATAACTCAAATAAAGGAAAGACTGAAAACGGCTCGAGATCGTCAGAAAAGTTATGTGGACAACCGACATAAGCCGTTAGAATTTCAAGTTGGACACAAGGTACTCTTGAAAGTTTCTCCTTGGAAAGGGGTAGTTCGATTTGGTAAGAAAGGAAAGCTAAGTCCTAGATACATAGGACCATTCGCAGTTACCCAACGGATAGGACCCGTTGCCTATCGCTTACAACAACCAGAGGAGTTAGCCGGAGTACATGACGTGTTTCATGTATCTAATCTCAAGAAGTGTTTGTCTGATGAATCCCTAGTAGTACCTCTTCAAGATGTAGAGGTAAATGAAAAGCTAAAATTTGTTGAGAAACCTCTGCAAATCGAAGACAGAAAGGTCAAGTTCCTCAAGCACAAAAGACTAGTACTGGTCAAAGTAAAGTGGGATTCGAAAAGAGGACCTGAGTACACATGGGAACTGGCCATCGGAAATGAAGCGAAAATATCCTTATTTATTCCAGTAAATCTCGAGGACGAGATTTTAAACAAGGTGGGGAGGATGTAAGGACCTGCACGAAATTGTCCTAAAACACTCCGTAAGTGTAAATCCGGACCCCTAAAACCCTAAAATTCATGAAAAATCAGGAAAATCAAATTTTAGTAGTTGGTCACGGGCCGCGTAAGACTTAAGGATAGTCTACGCGGGGCGCGACAGCCTGGCTAATCTCCGGATAACGATCAAGGCCACGTGTCTGACACGTGGCAGACCTACACGTGACACGGTAGCCCTAGCCGTAGCTAGGGTGGCCCTCGCGGGCCGTGTAGCTTTTCCTTCGAGTTTACGCGGGCCGCGTAGAACTCAAAAATTTGCTATAAATGGGACATTGCTTGGCCATTATCGTCTGTTCGAAAATTTTCACTTACAAAGCTTCCTTCTGTGCGAAAATTTAGTTTTTATGTGGGAAACGCTGCTACGATAACAGGGTAATAACTCGATCACTGCTACGATACAATGTCCGATCGATTGAAACCGATCTGATGGATGTTTAAGTGCTGCCCGAATTCGGGCTATACTTTGTCATTCGTCGTGAGGGTTTTGATTTCGTGAGCTTATCGTAAATGTTGTATTAAGTTACTAACCTAGTTTCGTTTGCATTATTTAACTAGGTAACCAGGCTTAATCAGTAGGCAAAACTCTGTCCAACTAAACTTGCAATGTGAGTCATTCTCTTTTTTATCAAAAGTGCTTTACAATACCCAAATGTTTTCCAGTTATATGTTACAGGGATTAAGTCTTTGTTATCTTAAAATTACTGGTAGTAAGTGGGGTATTGTGCACAATTACTACTGCTTTATCACTTTTAGGTGAAAGGACCTAAATAGTGGTACACGTCACTTTTGGGTGAAAGGACCCAATAGTGGTATGACCACAGTCATAGATCCGGTCGAGTGACAACTGAACCAGCTAATTATAAGATAGGGGCAATTGTAATCGTTCTTAATACTGTAATCTATAACAATGTGTCGTTTTATGCAAATTGAATGACTAGCCAGTATTTCGCCGCTGATAAAATCTTTTTAAACATGTTTCAGGTGATTTACTGTGAACAAGGAAAAGTGTCGTGTAGCACTACCAGCTTGGATTAAGTGGCCCAGTAAATAAATAAATATGTTTTTGTAATCGGGGAATTTCCCAGTGAAATTCCTTTATTGTAAAGTACGGGGTTTGTCCCAAAAATGTGAAATAAAATAATTGGGTATTTTCAGTTTAAAAGATCCTGTTAAAATTTCCGCTGTCAAATTAAACACCAATACCACGGGTTTCTGTCCCACGGCTTCTGGACCGGGTCAAACCGGACGGGGGTCGTGACAATATATACTTCAGGGTTGGCGCGTGTTAATATTGTAAGAGTAAATTACGATTTTGGCCTCTGTGGTTATATCACTTTTACCCTTTTAGCCTCAAAAAAGAATTTTTTAACATCCCAGCCCTCAATAGCCAAAATCAGAACTTACTCATATTGTAATTATAAATACATTAAGGAAATCATCTTTTGAGCCTATAGTTCAGGGTAGTAATGTGTTAGTATTGTAATTATATAACCGTACAAATTTAAAAGGGCATGTTCAGTAGTTGTTGTTTAGATCCCCCCACCCTAGCTCAGTTGGTCAGTTGGGCTGCTGTTCTCCTCGGAGACGCCGGTTTGACTCCCGGCTGTAGCAAAAGGTGCGGGACGTCCCAATGATGGATCGTTTCCTACCGAGGCATGGTTCGATACGGAGGGTAACCCGGTTTTACCCAGCTATTACCCCAACGAGGTTCTCGTGTGGGGACAGTATGGTTTCCGGGAGAAGGTCAGTTTGTGCGGCGGCCGGGGCCCGATAGAACATCGCGTCCAAAGGCGGGGCTGACAGGGGATTGTCTTAGACAAGAATCCGGTGACCACTAGGTCCTGTACATAGAAAGTCACCCTTTAAAAAAAGTAGTTGTTTAGGATTGGTTATTTTGGTTGGTGCCATCAATAGATGGATGCCATGTGGCATTCACCATCCTTTATTTTTTTATTATTATTTTTTTAACAAGGTTCAATTATATACATTTTCAAGCGGATATTTAATGATTTAAAGTAAACGCAAAGATGGAAAGAGCCTTGTATTCCAGACACTTGCACACGAATTCGAGTATCTTTTTAAGCGATTTTTGAGTCTTTTTTTTTGGCAAAACTATTTTTTTGCGGGAATCCAACCCAGGTATATTTTGGTGAGTAACCGAAAACCAGGTTGTAACCACTTGAGCTTTGTGGGCTTTTTTTTTCTATAAGCCAAAACTTCGTTTAGTATAAATTTGTAGGATGTTTGTTTTATAGACAAAAGATCAAATATAAATAAATTTAACGTACAAAACGTACGAATCGAAGGTTTTGCTGAAACACATGGTGGCATTTTCGTAATTATCAAAATTACTCTACAAATGATCCTGTAGAGTAATTTTGTAAAATGTTCTTGTAGAGTAATTTTGATCTTGTAGGGTAATTATCAAATTACTCTACAAGTGTATCAAATTTACTCTGCATCAAAATTACTTTACAAGTGAATCAAAATTACTCTGCAAGTTTATCAAACAACATACAATTCAAAATTACTCTACAAATGATCCTGTAGAGTAATTTTGATCTTGTAGAGTAATTTTGTTAAAAGAAACTGTAGAGTAATTTTGTAAATTTTTTTTAGCATTTAGTTATGAGGTTTAGCTTTATGGTTTAATTTTTAGCATTTAGTTTATGTGTGTGTGTGGGGGGGGGGGGGGGGGTTTAGGTTTTCTTAGGTTTTTGGTGGGTGGGTGGGAGGGGGGGTTAGGTTTTTTGGGGCTTTTTTGGTGAGGTATAGTTTTTTGATTAAAATTACTCTACAAGAATATTTTACAAAATTACTCTACAAGATTAAAACTACTCTACAAGAGCATTTTACAAAATTACTCGACAAGATCAAAATTACTCTACAGTATCATTTGTAGAGTAATTTTGATAATTACCTTACCCTACAAGCAGATAATTATAAAAATGCCACCGCGTGTTTTTGTCCTTTTCATACTATTCGTACGTTTAGTACGTTAAAGTTATTTGTACGAGAACTTTACTCTTTTTTTTTGAACGGCCAACAAAATCAATCCCGAGCACTCTCGGGACACCCACTGGACAAACGGAGTACTCCGAGAGTAACCCGAGTCCACCACCAATTCCGGGGAAAACCCGGTAACCCACCCGCTTGTAGGCACGACAGTGAAATTACCGGTAAAACCCGTTTGGCTCAAGGATCCAACCCAGGTTTCCCTTGGTCTCCTATCATTGCCCACCAGTGCCTCACTCTGCACCAAGTGGGAGTCGAACCTGCATCTCTCAAGAGAAATGCAAGCCCTCCACCACTTGATCTAGAGATCATTGGCACGAGAACTTTACTCTTGTTTTATAAACTTAAACATGCTTTTTAATAACATTATTTAAGGAAATACATTTTGTAGGAATTTAATAAACCATAACAAAGCATTAGTTCTTTAATAACTTTTTTAAAGAATCCTTTTTCCAAATAAAAAAACTTTACACGCCACATACCATCCGATGTAAATTTCTTTTCAGGGTTTTCAATCGATATAATATAACCGGATGTAAATTTCTTTCCATGGTTTTCAATAGATATAACATAACCGATACCAACCGAAATCCTACAGAAATATGTGCAATTAGACGGTATCGTGACCGAAGCCCCGTTGCGTAACGTCGGTGTTTTTCTAGTTAAAAATATATTAAAGGAATCATCTTTTGAGCCTAAAAACCTAATTTTGTTTTACAAATTTATGATTGATCATATAAAACGAATAGGTCCACAAAATACTAAATATATATATATAGGCTCAGGATTTGGAGAAAACGGTAGAAAGTGTGAGAACGGTGAGAACGCTTATGGATCGTCTGATTAAAACAATCTATGGACTAGATTGGCGCGGTGGCGTTTTTGTAAATAACATCAATTTTATTACGTGGACGCGCCTCATTAAGGGTAAAAGCGTCTTTACACCTCTATACCAAAACGCCATACTGATGAATAAAACGCCATTACGGACCAAAACACATCGCTATATAAACAAAAACATCCCAGACATAAAAACACACCCCCCAGAACCTGAAACGCCATATTTTCTACTATATACCATTCGACTTACAAACGCCAAAATCCCCAAAACATCAAACACAACTACTCAAAAACGCCATATTTTCTACTATATACCATTCATCTTAGAAAACGCCAAAACACTCAAACATCAAAGATTCCAAAAAAATCGACGGTTCTTTCAGATACACTATTTCCTCAGTAAAACGCCAAAAATGCCAAATATCGTTTCTTGTATATTCAAATATTGTTCTACGCCAAAGTTTCGGATAATGCATTCTTCCCTGAGGTGCTGTGACTCAAATAACATTTTGCTGCATAAGATGGACAAATCATAAACAAAAAGATGTTGGGGTCAGACTTATGTCATTTTCTGTGTTTTATTCTTGATGAATATTTTAATGGCATGAAAAGACGAATGACACTAATGAGTTGTTTGAAGATACATATTAAAAAAAAACCTCATGTCATTTTGTCTTTCCAAACGGCCACAAAAACACAAGCATGGCTAAGCCAAACCACCAGCGAACATGATTCAAAGAAGAAAGATACTGATGACAGTGAAGATTTGGAAGATGAATTGTTTTTATTTTTATTTTTTTAATTTTCTTTTTCTGTTGTTTGCTATGTATTTTTCAACTTAGAATAAAAAAAAATACATTATATTAATAAAACGCCAAACAGTCATAATGCATATGAAATGCCATAAATGGAGTAAAAACGCCAAAAACTCCCAAAGTATAATGAAAGTAATTTGCAGAAGTATTAATTAATAAAAGCTAAAAATGAAAAAAAAAACGCCAAAAACTACTTAAACCCATTAAAAAACGCCAAACTTGGGAGATGGAAAGTCTATGACCCTAAAAACTTATAAAAAGCTGAACAAAAACAGTAAAAATACACAGTAACTGAAAAGAGGGCTACTTTATTAATATCATTTATTATAAATAAAATCCCGCCTAAACTACGCGCCAGAAACATCCTATAAAGAGAGACTTCTCTGCATAATCAACTGATCACAAAACCAGAAAACAAACGCCATATTTCCTAGAAACCATTCACTTTAAAAACGCCAAAAATAATAGTTAAAAAAGCCACAGATGCAGTTGCTCGATTCTGCTATATTGAGTATTGATCTGAATGAAGTTTCACTGAATGGATTCTTCTCTGAGTTGGGTATCTCTATAATTTTTTGCTGAATGAGATGGACAAATATTGAAGATAAAGAGACTGATGACACTGATATGACATCATGGCACTTTGTTCTTGATGGATATACTGATGACATGAAGGGATCAATACATTAGAGCAGGCGTTGGTCTTCAACATGTCATCAAACAAGTATATATCCACCCACCATAAAGGATGCCACAAAAAATAAGCATCTTCTAAAGACGGGCATTATGTAGGAAAATAAGGATCTACATAAGGTATACAAAAACATGTTCAAAACGCCAAAAAGGTTAAAGTAGAAGAGGCTGATGACAGTGAAGATTTGAATAAGAAATTAGATTATAATTTTTAATTTTTTTTTCATTTTCTATTGTTTGTTATGCAATTCTCTGTTGTTTATCATCTAATTCTCTACTATTTTAAAAAAATTGAGTATAAAACGCCAAAAACTACAAACACCAAAACGCCTGATAGTTTGAAAAACTGTGAGAACGAATGCTAGCAAAATACGAGGTTGCTACATAAAATGCCAAAAAAGCAAACAAAGTATTACTGGAAAAATCAACACTAATTGACAGATGAAAATTGAAAGAAACAGTAAAATAAAGAGACGGTATCATTATTGCCAAACATTATAGTTATATTATTGTCACTACATGGAAAATAGAAATTTATTTATCTTTTCAAAACGCCATAATTGCCTTTCACATTATAGGCCTATATCCTAAATGGCAAAACACTTGATATAATAAAATCAAGAAAATTACTGATGTTTTTTACATTAAACGCCTGCATCCTGATCTAAAAAACAATAAAAACGCCAAAACAATACTTAAAACGCCAAAATATTTACTATGATTCTGATATAAAAACAATAAAAACGCCGCGTATTTATTAAACGCCAAAAAAATGGAAAGATGAAGTGACACGCATTAAAAAAAGAAATATGAAAGGATAAAAAAACCCCTCCGCCCTTCTCTAAGCAGCGTCACACGTGTTAGGCCAGGAAGCGTTCTCACCGTTCTCACACTTTTGAGCGTTTTCTCCTGATCCCGTTTATATATATATATATATATATATATATATATAGAGGTCAGTTAACGTACAATAGGGCTTATCGTACGATACGTACGCGATCATCCCAGCCGTACGATCTGATGCGAATTCAATCTTCCACATGCGATTTTGTCCATCTACACACCCCATGCCATTTTTCACATTACCCCATGCTAACCATTTTTTCACATGCGATATTCAATCTTCCACATGCGATTTTGTCCATCTACACACCCCATGCCATTTTTCACAATACCCCATGCTAGCCATTTTTTCGCATGCGATATTCATTCTTTCACATGCGATTTTGTCCATCTACACACCCCATGCCATTTTTCACATTACCCGATGCTAGCCATTTTTTCACATGCGATTTCATTTGCATGAGATTTCAAAACATGCGTTTTCATTGCATTTTCAAGCCATGCGATTTCATTTTCCTTTTTATAACATGCGAAGATTGAATTCGCATCAGATCGTACGTCTGGGATGATCACGTATGTATCGTACGATAAGCCCTATTGCACGTTATACTATATATATATATATAGGTAAAGAGTACTGTACAATATTGCTTATCGTACATTACGTACGCTTCAATCTTAGCCATCAGATCATCTTCCCGCATTTTAAAATCGCATGTTGTTTTTTTATAACGATTTCGCATGTGATAATTTTTGATGAATTCGCATGTTGTTTTTTTGTACCAATTTCGCATGTGATAATTTTGATGAAATAGCATGTTGTTTTTTTTATAACAATTTCGCATGTGATAATTTTTTTATGAATTCGCATGTTGTTTTTTTGTACCAATTTCGCATGTGATAATTTTGATGAAATAGCATGTTGTTTTTTTGTAACAATTTCGCATGGGGTAATTTTGATGAAATCGCATGTTAAAAAACCAACATGCGAAATTGTTACAAAAAAACAACATGCGAATTCAATGCGAGAAGATGATCGGACGGCTGAGATTGTAGCGTACGTAATGTACGATAAGGGCATTTGTACGTTAACCTAACCCTATATATATATATATATATATGGGAGGGTTCATTGGGGAACACTAAAAAAGTGGGGAACGGGGGAACACTCTTAAAAATTATACTTAACAAGTTAAAAAATATTTTTTTCTAAATTTTTTTCGGCGCTTTTTCTTATAAATACAAGTAGAAACATTTTTTAAAAAAATCAAAAACTAAAAATATAAAAAAAAATGTTTAAAAAACAGTTATATCTTATAGAATTAATTTAACATGTTAAAAAATCAATTTTTTTAAAAAATTTTCAGTGCTTTTCTTTATAAAAAGGAGAAGAAACTAGTCGAATAAAAAAATAATTTTTCTAAAAAAAAATTAGCCTTTTTTTAATATTTTTAGTTTTTGATTTTTTTATTAAAAACGCTTCTACGAGTATATATAAGGAGAAGCGCCGAAAAATATTTTAAAAAAAAATAATTTTTAACATGTTAAGTTAAATTTTTAAAAGTGTTCCCCGGTTCCCCACTTTTTTAGTGTTCCCCAATGAACACACACACACACACATATATATATATATATAGGGAGCCACTAAAATAGAAACCACCTACAGTTGTAAGAACCGCGAGAACCACTCTCAACCAATCACATTGTGCCAACCAAAAGGGCATTTTGGTCTTTTACCCCAAATGTCATTTCCCTATCTCTCTCCTCATTTATTATTGTCAGACTCTATCTCTCTCCACCTTTTTAACCCCAATATATCATTTTTGAAACCCATCTCTCTCATTTTTTAACCAAACCCTCACACACACCGGCAAGAACTCCATATTCCAAACACCTACACCTCTGCTTCCTCCCTCATCTCACCGGCGACCGGAGTCAGATGTCAGTCGGTACTCCGGCGCCCAGCACCTCCGGCAAATCCCCAAAAACCCACCGAGCTCCCTCGTTTTCGTTCACCGGCGACTTCTCCGTCACACACCATCATCCTCCTTCTCCCCGTTTACCGACAACCTCACAATACAACCACCTCCTCCCTCTTTTTTTCCGACGTCAAGCGAAGAGAGAGAGAGAGAGAGACGGTGGCGGTGATCAGGTATGCCGATTCAACAAGGTATTCGATGTTATTTGGAAAGGTTTTGTTGTTGAATGGGAATTATGATGTTATTTATCAGATTTAGTCAGAATGATTTGTTTTTTTTTTTTTTTTTTTTGAAAATAAAACCCCTAGTTTGAAGCATCGAGACTCAGTGACGGCAGTGGGTTTGGTGTTGGTTGAAGGCAATAACTGATGATGATTGTTTTAATAGAGATCTTGTTTTTTTTTTAATTCAAGTTTTTTTATATTCTTTTTGGTTTTGTTAAGCAGGCTTGATTCGTCTTAGACTCAGTGACGGTGTTGGTTGTTTATAACGTTGGGGGTTGGTGGCGACGGCGGTGGGTGACGGTGGGTTTGATGGTGCCCGATTGGGGGTTGTTGTTCCGTCGGTGGGGTGGTTTGCTTGATTCTGTGGGTTTGTTTGTTTTTACAGGTGACCGATTGAAAGTGGTCCAGACGGTGCTCGGTGGTGCCAATGGTGCCCGGTGGTGCCGATGGTGCCCCGTGGCGCCGATGGTGCCCGAATTGGGGGTTGAGTTGTGTTCTTGATTCTGATGGGTATTTTTGATATGTTTTGGGGGTTTGAATTAGGTTCTTTGATTTCTGTTTTTGATTTGTATTCTTGATTGTGTGGGTTTTGATGAGTTGGATTGGGCGGCGATGATGGGAAAAAAAGTCGTAGATTTTGATGACGATGGCGCGACAAGGACGGCGGAGGGTAGGTTTTTTGAACCTGCAACCCCACTATTGCAGCCTTTTGATTATCGGATAATCTGAGCCAAACCCCGTTTTTTTTTTTGTGAGATACACTTTGTTTTGATGTTGTTGATTTTTTTATTTTTCCCCCCTAGTCGATGACGATAACAATATATCTGAGATACCTCAAGAGTTTGCGTTTTCTGGGTGCGTTCGTTTTTGCGTAAAAAAGTTTTTGTTAAAAATAAAAAAAAAATTAAACCGTAAACTTTTTAACGTAAACCGTAAACTTTTTAACGTAAACGTAAAAACGTTAAACGTAAAACGTAAAAAGTTTTACGTAAGACGTAAAAAGTTTTACGTAAGACGTAAAACGTAAAACGTAAAAACTTTTACGTAAAAAGTTTTACGTAAAACGTAAAAAGTTTACTTAAAACGTAAAAACGTAAAAAGTTTTACGTGTAAAAACGGCACGTAAAAAAAACGTGAAAAAAACGGCGCGTTAAAAAAAGACGATTGAGAAAACGGCGCGTTAAAAAAAACGACGCTTGACAAAACGGCGCGTTAAAGAAAACGACGCTTGAAAAAGCCCGGCGTAAAAACGGCGCGCGCAAAAAAACGACTCTTGAAAACCCTCGGCGTGCAAAAACCGGCGCGTAAAAATTTTTGTCTTGTCCAAGAAATTTGAATTTAAAAATGTTTTTAATTAAAAAATTCTTTGTAAAAAATAAAAAGTAATATAATAAAACAAAAAAGTAATAAAAATATAATAAAGACAAAAAGACAAAAAAAGTAATTTTACTAAATTATCCTTTTGGATTAAAATATTAAAGACATAATAAGACAAAATGTATTTAATATTCATTTTAGTTACTTTTAATCTTATCCATCCATCTTCTTGATCTAATGGTTAGGAACTGGTTTTCGCGGTTCTTACAACTGGATGTGGTTTTTCATTTTAGCGGTCCCTAGAGATGTACAAAAAAACTGATTACGCAACTGAAACTGAAAAATTAACCGAAACCGGTTGGTGTGAAAACCGGTTTTTTTGTAACCGGTTCGGTTACAAACCGGTTTGACCGGTTATATATCGGTCATAGGTTTTAAGTTCGATATCGGTTATAAAACCGGTTATATAAAAAACCGGTTTAAAAACTGGTTAAGGGTAAAACCGGTTATAAAAACTGGTTATAGAACCGGTTAACCCGGTTAACCGATAACGGGACAATAAAACCGGTTATAAAAACCGGTTAAAACCGGTTATTTGCGCAGGTCTGCAGAAAAACGGTCATATGACCGTTGGGACTTGAATTGAGCCGTTTTTTTGTTTTTTTTTGGTCAAAAGTTCATCTTCAATTACTATAAAAGGGTGTTGGGTGTTTTGGTTCAATCACACCATTCTCTAATCTCCTAAATCTCATAAAAACGCTCACTTTTCTTATTCGATAATTGTGAAAAAAAACATGGCAAGCTCTAGTGCTCATGATTCGGTCAATGTTGGCGAGTCTACAACCGACACGGTTGTTCGTGTTCTTGCAACGAAGCGCAACCCGGAAGTTTGGAACCATTTCGATTTGTGCGAGATGGCGAGCGGACCGAAAAAAGCGCGTTGTCATCATTGTAATAGTTTTTACGCCGTTGGGGCAAACACCACCTTGAAACAACACATCGAAAAACCGTTTTGTAGGGCGTTGAAACAACAAACCGCTAGTGGTCAAGCTTCCATGGCAAGCGACGCTACTTTGTTCGCCTACAATTTCGATATGGCAAGGGAGGAAATGGCGAAGTTTGTAATCCAAGAAAGTTTGCCGTTCAACCATTTCGACAACCAACGCTACACCAAAATGGTTCAAAGAACTCTCCAACCGCGATACACTCATGTAAGTCGCGCTACTCTTAGGAGGGATTGCTTAAAAATGTGGAAAAAAGCTAAACTTGAATTAATTTGTTATTTTGAAAAATTAGAAACCGGTGTTAACTTGACTAGCGACGTTTGGTCCGCACCGCACGGTTCACCCGACTCGTATATTTGTGTCACCGCCCATTGGATTGAACCGGCGACGTGGCAAATGATGAAACGCACCATTTTGTTTAAACTTTTTGATTACCCTCACACCGGTGAAGCTATATATAAAGCTATCGACAAATGTATTAAAACATACAAATTGGAAACAAAGATTTTTTCGATAGCTTTTGATAACGCCTCAAACAACACGCTTTCGGTCACGCATTTAAGGTTAAAGTACACTCCGATTTGTGAGGGTATTTTTTTCCATAGTCGATGTGTGGCACACATCATAAATTTGGCCGTTCAAGACGGTTTAAAGGTTATTGAACGACAAAAAGAATCTTTCAAACAAATGTTACGTCATATATATAGTCATACGCAAAGGCATTCAAAATATATTAAAATGTGTAAGGAAGCGGGTCGAGTATGCTACGGACCCAATTGGGACGTCGCTCATCGATGGAACTCGACTTGCACCATGTTTGAAAAAGCTATTTTGCAAAAAGAAAGTTTAATAGAATTTCATAGCCTTTTGGCGAGTCGTGGAAAGGTTTCGTCTTACCACCAATCGAATTGGGGGCTTATTGAAACGGTTACACAAGTGCTTCAAGTTTTCAAAACATCAACAAAGACTTTATCGGGGGTTTACTATCCAACTAGTTCATTGGTACTTCACAATTTGTTTAAAATGTGTAGAAAATTAAACGAGTTGTCGGGGAGAGGTAGACCATATTGTGATATGGTAGATACGATGAAGGAAAAACTAAGAAAATATTTTAAAGAACTACCCGCGGTTTTCACTTGTGCCGCCGCTTTAAACCCTTGCTTTAATATTTTTGGAACCGGTTCTTTGATTGAAAAAATTTCAAACGAGTTGAATTTAAACACCGTAGAAGAACCAAACTTTGGCGAAGCCGCAAAAACACGTTTTAATGAACAACTTTCAAAAATGTTTGATGTTTATGTAACAAAATATGGGCATATCTCGTCACACATTCACGAGTCAATGAGAAATGCCGCTTTCGGCGAAGGGTCATCAAATTTGGAAGATGACGATTTGTATGTTTACAACTATTTGTATGATGAATCGAGTCAAATGCAACGTGGTAACACTAGTAGTAGCGAACTCGGTCGATATGGTGGGTCGAACTTTCTACGAACAATGACTTCACAAGACTTTAAAAATTTTGATTTGTTGGGTTGGTGGAAAAGTAAGGAAGAACAATTTCCGATCTTAGCCACAATGGCCCGAGATTTACTAACGGTCCAAGCTTCCACGGTAGCTTCGGAAAGTGCTTTTTCTATAAGTGGTAGGGTGATTTCGATACGGAGGACTCGACTAACATCAAAGGCGGTTGAGATGTCGATTTGCTTGAAAGACTACTTGGATGCGGCGGAGAGATGTCAACACATACGCTCACTCGAGGGTGAATTAGATTACGAAGCCGAAGTGTACGAAGACGAGGTTCGAAACGAAATGACAACCCCAATGACCGAAGAAGAAGCCGAACTAGATGAATTACTACGCAATAGTTCGAGTTCGAGTTCGGCCGAAGAAGATTAGACGCGGCTTAATATTAGAAGTTTATTAATGAAGTTTATGTATTTTCGTTGTTACGCTTTAGCGTTCGTAGCATTATTATTTCCGTATGTTATGTAAACTGTTTGTTCTTAAGACTTAATGATATTATGTTATGTTTTTTTTACACTTGCATTTGTTATGTTTTTATAAAAAAAACTGCTATTAAAAAAAAAACAGTAAAAAACTGCTGTTTTTTATAAACAAAACAGTAAATAAGCAACAAATACTGCATTCTGTGAATATTTAAAAAAAACTGCTGTTTTTTTTAAAAAAAAGGCCACAAAACAGTAAATAAGCAATCTGTGAATATTTATAAAATTAACTGCTGTTTTTTAAAAAAAAAAAACCCAAAAAACAGGAAGTCAGCAACAAAAACTGTTGTTTTTTTACATTTGCTGCAGACCGGTTTTTTTACCGGGTTTTTTAACCAGTTACTGAAAACCGGTTATTTGATCAGTTTATAAAATCAGTTACAAAACCGGTTATTATACAAACCGGTTATAAACCGGTGACAACCGGTTGATACCAGTTACGTTTTTTCGGTTCCTAAAACCGGTTAAAACCGGTTACGATTAATAAAAAAACCGGTTACACTTCGCGACAAAAAAACCGGTTCGGTTAAAAAACCGAAACCGGTTTCTCAAAAAAACCGATTTGTACATCTCTAGCGGTCCCCTATATATATATATATATATATATATATATATATATCGGGTCAGCATTTAGAGAAAACGGTAGAAAGTGTGAGAACGGTGAGAACGGTTATTGATCGTCCGATCAAAACAATCTATGGACTAGATTGGCGCGGTGACATTTTAGTAAATAACACCAATTTTATTACGTGGACGCGCTTCATTAAGGGTAAAAAGGTAAAAAACCATTTCTCACATAAAACGCCATTGAAAAATAAAACGCCAAATAAATACAAAACGCCAATTTTATCACTGCGTAATTTTTTCTGTGTTTTTATTTAAGCTCTCTGGCTACAAAAACGCCAAAAAATATGAAACACCGTTATATATAACGCCAAAGCTTACATCCGGATAAATGTTAATTACATTTTTTGTTATAAAAATAACATCCCGCCTAAACTACGCGCCAAAAAATTCTATAAATAGAAACGTATCACCACCTTCCGTTTATCACACAAAAAAAAAACACAAAAAAACACACAGTTGCTAAAAAAATTTACAACTCAATGTAAAACGCCAAAAAATACAACGACAGCAAACGTCTTTTCTTTGATCCTCAGTTTTGTTCTGCATGAAGCTTCATTTAATGATTTGTTACGTGGGTGTAGTAAGATTTTGCTTCATGAGATGGACAAAATTGAAAAAAGAGGGACTGCTGACACCCATACTGTCATCTTTGTTCCTGAAGAAGGTTTGGATGATAAGAAGAGACCTATACCAGTGTAAATGCTACTTTGGACTCGATGATTATAATGAAGACGACAGACAGATAACATCCACCCACACGAGGTCGATCTATGTCTCCAACATCCACAAAGACACTTCAACACATGAACAAAGAAAATAAACAACGCCAAACCCAAAACGCCATTTATTAGTCACATTTCTTGTAGTTTCAAAAGAAAAAAGAGACTGATGACACTAAAGAATTAAAATCATAAATTGCTTCTACTTTGTTTTTTTTTTTTTAATTTTCTTTATCTATTGTTTGTTTTGTAATGTCAGTTAATAAACAACAAAAGAATATTAATGTTATAATGAAAAATATAATAAAACGCCAAAATTAGCAAATACGTGTAAAACGCCATACTGCCATAAAAACGCCCCCAAAAAACTACCAAACTATAATAAAATTAATTTGAACAACTAATATTATAAAAAAACGTGAAACAATGTGCAAAGAATATAAAACAAAAGAAGTCCAATAGTTATCTAACCGCCATTGGAAAACAAAACTCCATAATTACAGCCGTCAAAAGATTTGACGTGTTACACCATTAAAACAGTTGAGTCTGAAAACAAAACACGGTAAACTGCAAAAAACAGTAAAATGAAACGACGGAAAACATAATTACTAACATTTATTATATTTATTTATCTTTTTCAAAACGCCATAATTACCTGTCATACGCGGGAAAAAAAAGTCAATAAAAAAGAAGACCATGAGAACCCAAGCTCCAACACGCCAAAAATTTTGACTAAAACGCCACATATTCTCCAAAACGCCAAAAAATTTAAAAATGAGCTAAGGTTATTGCATGGAGGTTTGAAAGGAAAGAGAAACGATTCATTATAAAGTTCTCTGACAGGAGAAGGGTAAAGGTAAGGACAATCAAAGCCATGTTGGGAATGAATGAAAATGTTCAGAAGGATATCCTGGCCCTTGGGGTTCCAATAGACAACGATTATGAAAGAACGAGAACTGTAATAAAAAGACTGGAGAGAAAATTTCCAGCAGAAGATGATGATGATATTGAAGATACTCATATACCAAAACTTAGCAGTCGGGTATTGCATGAGGAAGTAGGAACACTTGAAGTGACTTATAAAAACGGGGTGCAATATTCAAGGTCAATGGAAGAAATGTTGAAGACATGGTTGCTATCTATCATTGAACAACTCGTGATTTAACACCTTCAAACGATCCAAAATCCAAGGATGCAGTGATATTCAAGAATAAGCTGCAGCAAAGAAGAGACGAGCTAATGACGTTATACGCAAAAATGAAATTTGATGATGAAGAATCTGAAGAAAGTGATGAACAAAGCGATGGGTACATCTCTGATGTAATCCCACCTACGGAAGACTATTAGTTTATTTTGATTTTCGTGTTATTGTAGTTTTATAAAATATTAATCTATGCTAATCAGTTATTAACAAAAAGATACAAAACGCCAAAAATGACATGGAAAAAGCCATAACGCCAAAAAATTAACTATGTGACACAAAAAGAATTAATTCAACGAGAAGAATTCTGAGAAAAAACAGTAAAACGCCAAATAATTAATTATTCTACATAACGCCAAAATTATCTTACACGCAAAAAATAAAGAAGCATGTTAAACGCGAAAATCGTGAAAGGAGAAGAATACTAAAAAGACAAAAAAACCCCTCGGACCCTGATCATGCCCCGCGCCACGTGTTCGGCCACGATGCATTCTCATCGTTCTCACACTTTTTGTCGTTTTCTCCTGATCCCGTTTCTATATATACAAAAAACGGCTCAATCTTTATCTTTGGCTAAATCCAACAAGCTCTTCATTTTCTTGTAATTTTGGTTTCATATTTTGTAATTAACGTTTCGAAAAATTCACAGCGAATGAGATATGTGATAGATTCACTGCGACCATGGAAACACTTCCCCGAATTACTTTATTATATACGTTTTAGTGTCTGGCACAATGCCTAGATTTTCCGTTACAGGTAAAATATTACATCTTTGGATAATTTGCAGTTTCTTGAATTGATTAAACTGAAATATACTGGACCGGTACCGAAAACGCTAAATGTTGGTACTGAATCGGTACCGGAAACACTAAATGTCAGTATTGAATTGATACCGAAAATCGAGTCGGTTTAAGAAATTCGGTACCGGTTATTTGTTATTTGTTATTTGTTGGATCTATTTGACGAAATCTTTTAAAATGTTACACACTATTTTCATGTTATTTGTTGGGTCTATTTGACAAAATCGTTTTAATACTGTTTTATCTTTATTTTTATTTAAAAATTATGTGGTATATCAATATATGTCTCTACCCGTGTTGCACAGGGGTGATAACATAGTATAATATAGATAAGATTATAACCTTTCATAATATTACCATCTTAAACACATAATTTTAGTGTTAAAAAAAAAAAAAAAAAAAAAAAAACCTTGTATGTATGAAACTATAACCTTCCAAGATATTACCATATTAAACACATAAAAATATTATGAACTTAAATGATTGGTTGTTAATTTTGTCCATGTTGTATACTATAATACATCGGATTGCCCAATAGATGCTTTGATTTATACTCTAGAGAATATTGGCTTCGAACACAACTAACCCACATATTAGTGGAAATCATCGAGGTTGCTCATGAGTGATTAGGAAAGCGCAAAATATTTAATTCGAATTTTATACGTTGATATCCAAAACCCACTCATTAACTTATTTTTTCGCATATATTGTGCTGAAAACGAAACAAGATAGGTTCGACATTGGATCGTTACTTGTGAATATTAATATTGTCTATAGATATTGATTGATGTCTAAAGAGGATGAGAAAGAAGTCTTGGCTCCCCAAAGTTGGCCAATAATTTGGTTTTTTATGTAGAATTCTACCAAGTCTAATAATTGGCTTGCTATTATTGTACTTATTATAGATAGATCCGCCTTTGCTGTCTGTCACTCAAACCAAAAACTCCAAAAACTTGAAGGAGAAGAAGAAGATGGAGCCACTGAATGAGAACAATAAAGATGATGAATCCATTGAGATATCAAACCAAAAGAAGCTTGGTGGGGTCAAGTCCTTACCCTTTATCCTTGGTATGTATGTATGTATGTATGCTCAAACCTCCAAATTGGGTTATTGGATTTTATCATTCTCAACTATCAGCTATTGACCGATGCCATCCCCAACTATCACTTTGACGCCCGTCACCCCCAACTTAACACTTAGTATGTTCTGTCACCACGTCGTTAACTAATCACTAACTTTTGATCATGTTACTATACTTTTGGGGGTGCCATAGAGATCTTAGGAAGGTTTTAGGGATCTTAGGACACCCCAAAAGTATAGTAATATGATCAAAAGTTAGTGATCAGTTAACGACATGATGACAGAACACACTAAGTGTAAAGTTGGGGGTGACGGACGTCAAAGTGATAGTTGGGGGTAGCAGCGGCCAATAGCCAATAGTTTGAGGGTGATAAAATTTATTAACTTTTGATCATGTTACTATTTTTTTTTTTCGGGAATCCAACCCAGGTATATTCTGGTGAGTAACCGAAAACCAGGTTTTAACCACTTGAGCTTTGTGGGCTTTTTTTTTTTTTTTCTATAAGCCAAACCTTCGTTGAGTATAAATTTGTAGGATTTCCAAACATTGTTTTATAAACTTAAACATGCTTTTTTAATAACATTATTTAAGTAAATACATTTTGTAGGAAATTCCATGAATGTTTAATAACCCATAACAAAGCATTAGTTCTTTAGTAACTTTTTAAAGAATCCTTCTTCCAAATAAAACTTTACACGCCACATACGATCCGATACAAATTTCTTTTCATGGTTTTCAATCGATATAACATAACCGGATATAAATTTCTTTCCATGGTTTTCAATAGATATTACATAACCGATACCCGACCGAAATCCTACAGAGTATGTGCAATCGGACGTGTTGATCAGTTCTGTTTAAACTAAATGGAAAACATGAATAACATACCTGTTATGGCATTCAAAGCAGAGGAGAATCCAGTCAGAGAACCAGCCATTGAGTTCGACATCTTTGTCAGTATGATTCGGTTCCTCCTTAGGGTGTAAAGTAATGATGGTGATGATAACCGAAAGTAGGGTAAGGATTCGGTTGAGGGAGAGAGTTCGAAATTATGATGTTAATGAGGGTTGTGATTGTGTAAAGTGTGTAACCCTTTAACTCTCTAATAAGCCCCTTATTTATACACCCAAGAGGAAACCTAATTAGTTAATAAGGGTAATATGGTCCATCAACAATTACCAACTAATTATAATAGGTTATTAATATATTTTGATCTAATATAATATAAATGATTATATAGGCTACAAGATTAAATACTAAATAAATAATATTTAATCTAACATTCTCCCACTTAGCCAAGTAATCATTTATCATGAGTATTAGGTAAGCCTGGCCAGGAGTTAACACTCATTTTAGCCTTAAACCAAGAACTATAGCAGAGAAATACAGCCGTTGAATCATCATTCGACTCAGGACCCCCATTAGTCATACTATAGCCTCAATTTAAAACCTAACAGTTACGATCAAAATACGCAGCCCTTTAGCGTCTGATTTGTATTTATATTTATCTATATGTCATTACACCGGCAGAACATATGTTAGAGACGTACAAAATCAAACTGAGGAAATTTTATTAATTAAAACATAAGCTAGTACAATATGCCATTAAACAAGGTCTTTAGTAAGTCCCATATTCGATACATGTTCTTCGAAAACTTTAGGTGGGAGACCTTTAGTCATCGGATCCGCAAGCATATCTTTAGTACTAATATACTCAATACAAAGATTATTTTCCTCAACTCGTTCACGTACGAACAAGTACTTCGTATCAAGATATAAACCAGCTCCAGTCGAACTGTTACTGTTCGAGAAACTAACGGCAGCTGAATTATCACAGTAAAGCTTCAATGGTCTAGAAATGGAATTAACGATTTTGAGTCCAGTGATCAGATTTCTAAGCAACATTCCATGACAGGTTGCGTTGTAAACAGCAATGTACTCTGCCATCATTGTGGAAGTTGTAGTTAACTGTTGTTTATGACTCTTCCATGAGATAGGTCCGCCTGCTAACATAAAGATGTAGCCCGAAGTGGATTTCTTGTCATCTTTGCATTTAGCAAAGTCAGAATCAGAATAGCCTACCACTTCTAAATGATCACTTCTTCTATAAGTCAGTTTATAGTCTTTCGTCCCTTGCAGATATCTAAGGACCTTCTTAGCTGCTTTCCAGTGATCTAGGCCAGGATTAGTCTGATAACGACCTAGCATTCCAGCAATATAAGCGATATCTGGGCGAGTACAGACTTGAGCATACATCAGGCTCCCGACTACTGACGCATAAGGTATCTGGCTCATTTGCTCCTTTTCAACCTCTGTTGTCGGACACTGGAATGAACCGAAAACATCTCCCTTAACTACTGGAGCGACGGAGGGTTTACACTGTTGCATGTTGTAACGTGTAAGAACACGATCTATGTAAGTCTTTTGAGACAATCCTAAGATCCCTTTGTGTCTATCTCGGTGAATTTCGATGCCAATGACGTAAGAAGCATCTCCGAGATCCTTCATGTCGAAGTTATGCGAGAGTAAACGCTTCGACTCATGCAACATGTCTAAACTATTACTTGCCAATAGAATATCATCTACGTAAAGGACAAGTATAGTAAAGTTACTCCCACTCATCTTGAGGTAGGTGCATTGATCCACTTGATTCTTCATAAAACCTTGCCTCTTCATGACTTCATCAAACTTTAGGTACCATTGACGTGATGCTTGTTTTAACCCATAAATGGATTTCTTCAACTTACAGACTAGATGCTCCTGACCTTCAGGTTTAAAGCCTTCAGGTTGTTTCATGTAGACATCTTCGTCTAAGTCTCCGTTAAGGAAAGCAGTTTTGACGTCCATCTGATGCAGCTCTAAATCAAAATGAGCTACTAGGGCCATGACGATCCTTAATGAATCTTTACGAGAGACAGGTGAAAACGTCTCTTGATAATCAATTCCCTCTTTCTGAGTGTAGCCCTTTGCAACCAATCTCGCTTTGTAGCGTTCAACGTTCCCATTCGGATCCAGTTTTGTTTTGAACACCCATTTACAACCTACAGGTTTGGCACCATTGGGTAATTCGACTAAATCCCAAACGTCATTTTTCTTCATGGATTCAAGCTCATCAATCATTGCTTTGTTCCATTCAGAAGACTGATCACTGCTAATGGCTTCATTATAAGAGATAGGATCATTGAGCTTTCCAGCATCCATTTCAGTCAGGTAGGTAACATAATCATCCCAATTAGTAGGCCTTCTTTGCCTAGATGACCTCCTGAGTTGATTATCGGGTTCAGCGTTGTCTTGGTTTTGAGCGTTTGATGTGCCTTCGTTATGAGGTATAATGGGTTCTGATTGTGGAGATGGAATTTGTGCAGTGGCTTCAGGTACAGTTGTTGCATGGGGTACAAGAGGAGTAAACGGAGTAATGATAAGCGACGAGTCTCTCCCCCCCGCGTCTTGTACTTCTTGCAATTCTTCGTAAGGGTTGGTACTGCTCCCACTGACCTTGAAATCCTCCAAGAACGCAGCACGCTTGGTTTCAACAATACGGGTGACATGGGAAGGACAATAGAAACGATAACCCTTCGAATGATCAGGATACCCAATAAAGAAACAGGTAACTGTTTTAGGGTCAAGTTTCCTTAGGAAAGGATTATAAAGTTTTGCTTCAGCAATGCAGCCCCATACTTTCATATATTTAAGACTCGGTTTCCTTCCTGTCCAAAGTTCATAAGGAGTTTTAGGGACAGACTTAGAAGGAACTCTATTGAGTATATGAACAGCTGCTTTTAACGCTTCAGTCCAGAGGAATAATGGTAAATTAGTGTTGGCTAACATACTGCGCACCATGTTCATAAGGGTACGATTTCTTCGTTCAGCGACACCATTCTGCTGAGGTGTACCAGGCATGGTGTATTGGTTCACAATCCCCTGGCCCTTACAAAACTCATAAAATGGACCAGGAGCTTGACCCACATCAGTATGTCTTCCATAATATTCACCGCCTCTATCTGATCTCACAACTTTAATCTGACGATCTAATTGCTTTTCAACTTCAGCTTTATAATCTTTAAAAGTTGTTAGAGATTCAGATTTCTCCTTTATAAGATACAAGTACATGTAACGAGAATAATCATCAATGAAAGTGATAAATGAAGTATGTCCTGTTATACCAGCAATTTGATAAGGACCACTAATGTCAGTGTGAATGAGTTCTAATAAATTAGAGCTCCTAGTGGCTCCTTTCTTATTTGCTAATGTCATTTTGCCTTTGAGACATTTGACACATGTTCCAAAATCGGTGAAATCGAGAGGAGGTAAGACTTCATCCTTTACGAGACGATTTAATCGTTCTCTTGAGATGTGGCCTAAACGTTGATGCCACAACATAGATGAAGTCTCTAAGTCTCGAATTTGTTTCTTTTCTATCTTTGTGAGTGATTCATTAATATTATATGACAACAAAGATTTAGAAAAATTATCATCTAGTTCTAATCTATAGAGACCACCATCCAGAATGCCAGTACCATAAACAACGGAATCATAGAGAATAGAGAGTTTGCGATGACCATGAGAAACGACAAAACCGTCCATGTCTAACTTTGGTCCTGATACAAGGTTCCGAGTTACCTCAGGAACATATAAGGTATCATAAAGTTTAATACATAAACCAGTTTTCAAAAATAATTGTAATGTTCCTATGGCCTTCACTTCTAATTCCCGATCATCCCCAACTTTAAGTGTTCTTTGGTTTCTTCCCAGCTTCCGGATTGTAAGGAATCCCTGAAGTGAATTTGTAACATGTACCATAGAACCAGAATCAAACCACCAAGAATTAGCAGGAACATTTAAATTAAAGGACTCAAGTATCATGAAAAAATCGTTACCTTTCTTAGCCAGCCACTCCTTGAAGTCAGGGCATTCCTTTTGCTTATGTCCTGTTTTCTTACAGAACTTGCAATAGGGTTTGCCTAAGGAGTTCTTAGAGCTGGAAGGTGCACTTGTATTAGGAGTTGGATTTGGCTTTTGAACCTTAGAAGCATCCTTTCTTGGATAATTGTTCTTCCTCTTCTTTGAGCTGGAGGTGGTGAAGTTAGCAACATCAGTATGGCGATCCATCTTCATACGCTCTTCCTCCTGCACGCACATGGCGATCAGCTCACTCATCGTCCATTTGTCCTTTTGAGTGTTGTAATTGATCTTGAATGCTTCATAGGACGAAGGAAGCGAAGTGATGATGAAGTGAACAAGAAAACCATCACTGATCTCCATCTCTAGGCCCTTCAACTTATTGGCCATGTCATGCATCATCATGATGTGTTCGCGAATGCCGCTCCTCCCATCATACTTAGTCGTCACCAGCTTGAGGATAAGAGTGCTAGCGTGTGCTTTTGATGTTCCCTTGAATTGATCCTCCACAGAAGCCAGATAGGTTTTAGCATCTTCAGAATCAGGAACGGCCCCTCTGATTGAGTTATGAATGGACTGCTTCATGAACATGAGAGACATGCGGTTACACCTAGTCCACTTATCATGGAGTAACTGCTCAGCAGCAGTACTAGTAGCAGTAAGGTCCGCTGGCTTATTCTCTCTTAGAGCATAATCAAAGTCCAGCAGCCCAAGAGTAAGCATGAGGGCATCCTTCCAAGCAGCAAAGTTATCACCAGTCAAAGGTGGAATCCCTTGATTGGGTGCTGATAGTGGAAATAAGATGAGCAAGTTACGATACTAAGAAAGAAGTCTTAATGTGATCTAAGGGCATGTTATACTAAGGCAGGCATAAATAATGACCATTATAATTATGAAGCTGTGATAATGTCTATTACTAACATCAAAATAATAGACTTAGTAAAATTCTATTTAAATGAAGACAAATCAGCTTTGGCCAGAAGTGTAATCATTTAAATATGTGTGCAAAGTAATTGTGACAAATCAGCTTTGGCCAGAAATGAGACAATCACTTTAGTTATGCACTTGTCAAGTCATACTAAACATAAATGAATTAAATCAGCTTTGGCCAGAATTAAGACATTTCAGGTTTGTAATGCATACTTAACATAGCTTTTAATAATACTTGAACAATAAATAGATGTAGTAAATCAGCTTTGGCCAGAATTAATACATCAGAAGCTCATTCAAGTTAAGCTATTTTGGTTTTGTAAAATTATCTGATTCTGATTAATTAAGTAAGTAAGTGTTAACAAAACCAAGTATTTAATAGCAAACCACCTGTTAGCGCGGATCGAACTAAAAAATTTTTAGGTCACATTAAACAGCATAAAAATTGAGGTCTCGAGTCGCAATCTTAGTTTCGAGTCGCAATGGTTATGGTTGCGAGTCGCAATCTCAGTCTCGACTTGTAATGGTCATGGTTGCGAGTCGCAATCTCAGTCTCGACTTGTAATGGTCATGGTTGCGAGTCGCAATCTTAGTCTCGAGTTGTGATGAGTGCGGTTGCGAGTCGCAATCTTAGTCTCGAGTTGTGATGAGTGCGGTTGCGAGTCGCAATCTTAGTCTCGAGTTATGATGATCGTGGTTGCGAGTCGCAATCTCGTGGTTGCGAGTCGCAATCTTAGTCTCGAATTGTGATGATTGTGGTTGCGAGTCGCAACCTTAGTCTCGAGTCGTGATCTCTGTTAACAGCTGCTGATTGTGATAAAACTGAAACTCGATTTTTAAGGGATTTGGGATAGTATTTCCTGTTTTAATCATGATCTAAACTTATCAAGGATTTCGAAAATAATAACTGATTATCTCTTTAACAGTTTTCGAAAATTTAATAGATAAAAATTTAGATCAAAACAGTAAAACACTTACTAATCCAAAATTATATTCCAAATCTTATGAATTTTTCGAGTTTCTTAGGACATAAATGATGAACCCTAAAATAATAAGAACATAATCTGGGATCCGAAATCTAATTTTTAAGACCTTTTGTTAACAGATTTCGGATATTATTATCCCCTTTATGGTTTCGAGCCAAAAATTAAGCATATTATTCCGAAAACAGTGATTTCGGCCTCAATGTAACCCGAATACAGTTTTGGTTTTTAAGGCTTTAAAACTTCCGTTTTCCAGATTATGATCCGAGAATGATGGATACGAAAAACAGAACTGATTTATCAACATATGCTCTGATACCACATGTTGATCAGTTATGTTTAAACTAAATGGAAAACATGAATAACATACATGTTATGGCATTCAAAGCAGAGGAGAATCCAGTCAGAGAACCAGCCATTGAGTTCGACATCTTTGTCAGTATGATTCGGTTCCTCCTTAGGGTGTAAAGTAATGATGGTGATGATAACCGAAAGTAGGGTAAGGATTCGGTTGAGGGAGAGAGTTCGAAATTATGATGTTAATGAGGGTTGTGATTGTGTAAAGTGTGTAACCCTTTAACTCTCTAATAAGCCCCTTATTTATACACCCAAGAGGAAACCTAATTAGTTAATAAGGGTAATATGGTCCATCAACAATTACCAACTAATTATAATAGGTTATTAATATATTTTGATCTAATATAATATAAATGATTATATAGGCTACAAGATTAAATACTAAATAAATAATATTTAATCTAACAGGACGGTCTCGTGACCGATGCCCCGCTGCGTAGCACGGGTGTTTTTCTAGTTACAAATATATTAAAGGAATCATCTTTTGAGCCTAAAAACTAATTTTGTTTTACAAACTTATGATTGATCATATAAAACGAATAAGTCCACAAAATAATAACTATATATATATATCCCAAAAACGGCTCAATCTTTATCTTTGGCTAAATCCAACAAGCTCTATATATTTTCTTCAATTTCATTTTCTTGTAATTTTGGTTTCATATTTTGTAATTAATGTTTCGATAAATTCGCAGCGAATGAGATATGTGACAGATTCGCTGCGACCGGATTCCTCTCCAATCTGATAACATACTTAACTGTACAACTTAACATACCACTAGTGAAGGCATCCAATACCCTGACCAACTTCACTGGACTTTCTAGTTTTACGCCTATTATCGGTGCACTAGTTGCTGACTCTTTTGCTGGTCGCTACTGGACCATCGTCGTCGCCTTGCTCATTTACGAACTGGTTGGTTCATTGATCTCCATATTAAGTTACTAACTATCAACTTATAAACATTACTATGTTGTTTGTAAGTTTATATATAATATATAATATATTCCTTTGTTTGGTTTAACATAGGGCATGATCATCATTACCATATCAGCATTCTTGCCACTATTCCATCCACCACAATGTCCCACTCAAGTCAACTGCAAAGAAGCATCACAATCTCAATTATCAGTGCTTTATGTCTCTCTTTTTTTGACTGCAATCGGGTTAGGAGGAACACGGCCATCTGTTGTTGCGTTTGCCGCAGATCAACTTGATATCTCAAAGCCGAAAAAGCAGGCAACAAGCTGGAATTTCTTCAACTGGTACTACCTTTTATTATCGCTAGCAAGTTTATCTGCACTGACGCTAGTCGTGTACATCCAAGACCAGGTGAGTTGGGGTTGGGGTCTTGGTATTCCGACCATCGCAATGGTGGTTGCGTTTGTAGTGTTTTTAGTTGGATCTCCGCTTTATCAGAAAGCAAAACCCGAAGGTAGTCCGTTTGTTAGAGTTGCTCAAGTGATTGTTGCTGCGATCAAGAAGCGTGGTGTTGAGGTACCGGTAGATGATAAACTTCTTTATGAGAACAAAGATCTTGATGCGGGTATTTCTAAGGATGGGCGGCTTGTTCATACTAATCAATTGAGGTAATTAGTGAACATATGTCAAATACTTTATTAAGGTAGATTAGTTATATTTTTATTAAGGTAGATTAGTTATATTAATAAGCTGAATGTATGTGTTTTTGAAGGTGGTTTGATAGGGCTGCCATTATAACCCAAGATGATACTGCCCATCTCCTTACAAACTCGCCGAAACTATGGCGAATTGCTACCGTGCATAGAGTTGAAGAACTAAAATCCATGATTAGACTGTTACCATTTGTGTCAACGGGTATATTATTCATAATGGCATATTCACATCAGAGTAGCTTCACCATCATGCAAGCTCGAACCATGGACCGTCACATAACCAAAACTAGCTCGTTTGAAATACCTCCAGCTAGCATGGCGGTCTTTGATGTCCTAGCCCTAATTATTACCCTCGCATTATACGACCGTTTATTTGTCCCTTTTGCATCTCGCTTCACAAAGAACCCCGCAGGCATCACATGTTTACAACGGATGGGTGTTGGGTTCGCTGTAAACATATGTGCAACGTTGGTGGGGTCGTTTGTGGAGATCAAACGAAAACACGTAGCAAGAGATCATAAACTGATCGACCAGCCAACGCAAATAATACCCATAAGCGTTTATTGGTTGGTTCCTCAGTATGCGCTTCATGGTATAGCTCAAGCATTTTATCAAGTCGGGAAATTGGAGTTTCTTTATGCTCAGTCACCCGAAAGTATGAAAAGCACCGCAATGGCTTTATATTGGATTGCAATTGGATTAGGACAGTATGCAGGGACATTAATGGTGACATTGGTCCATAAGTATAGTGCAGGTAAAAATGGGAGGAATTGGCTTCCAGATAGGAATATAAATAAAGGTAGATTGGAATACTACTACATGCTTGTAACTGGGATACAAGTAGTAAACCTTGTGTATTATTACATATGTGCCTGGTTCTATACTTATAAGCCGTTAGAAGAGGTCGCTAAAAGCGGTGAAGTGGGAGATCTAGAGTTGGTTGTAGATAACAGGGTAGTTGATGTAACAAATGGTCATGAAGGAAAAGAAGCCAAGGATACATAGCATTAGCGAGAATCATCAATGAACACGTGTATTTAATCTGATTTCTAGATGTCAAGTATTTTCAGCTAGCTTTCAAAAGTAAAATCAAGTAATCTGATGTCTAATGGTTTAAACTCTTTCATCATTTAGTTACAACTTCTATTCCCAAACTTGTTTGATTACCATGTGTTCCTGCTCCTCCATCATTATCGGTATCATCATCATCATCATCATGGTCATGGCTTTCGATCTTAATTCGTTTACAAACTTCCTCTGAATCTGTTTCTGAACTCGGGAACACATCATCTTCTTCTTTGAGTTTTAGGTCAACCTTATTCTGTGGTGATCTTTTAGTATATGCTGTCGATTGTCCTCTGCTTCTTTTAGTTACCTTTTCTTTGGCTAGTGTCGTTTTCTGGTTTCCGTTTCTAGCTTGCATTGGTCTCTTTCCCTGCTTCTTATCTTGTGTACTTTTTGGTTTTGAGTCGGCTTTTTTCGGTACATCGATCCATGGATGATGTTTACTCCAAAGTCTAGCAGTATACGCCATAGATTTTCCCCTGCCTCTTTTAGTTATGATTCTTTTCGCTCTCTCTGGGCCACTGATCATCTCATACACTGTCTGTTTCCGCTTTCTCGTTTTAGCTTGCATTGGTCTCTTCCCCATAGCCTTTTCCTGCTTCTTGTCTTGTGTATTTTCCTCTGAGTCACTACTACTTGAGCTGCTTTCCTCCTCCTTGCCGTCTTTCTTTTCACCTTCGGTATTTGTTCTCGACTCCTCCGGATGTCTTTTAGGTCCAAACGGACTAGTTTTCGATGTCCGAGCCATTTTCTTTATCAACAAAGTCTTCAAACTCTTTTTCAGCCTTTGTATTCAAGATGGGGTTGTTTCAATATAACTGGAACAAGAAAGTTCCTGAAAAATAAAATCATTAATAACAAGTTTAAGATGGTAATGTAGTTAAATGCACAATTTGTTTCCATTATGAAAGATTGACTTTGGTCATGTGCAGTTCAAGTATAATGTGCCAAAATAATTCAAAGAGAGCAGATAAAATCAGTGATGAAAAACGCGGATAATAAAGTATAACGGAGTGTTAACTATTCAAGAACATCTTATAAGCATATAAAATTCTGATACAGATTGAAGACCCCTAAAAGTAGGCCAGTAAATGAACCGAACGAACACGACCAGAGGCATATTTGTGTTCGTTTATTTAACTTTAACCGAACACGAACATGAACATTTAAGCGAACACATTTTTTTGTTCGTGTTCGTTTATTAAGAAAATGAGCATGTTCGTGTTCGGTTATGTTCGTTTGTTTAAAAACTAAACTACCAGTTCACGAACGTAAATGTACATAAGTAAACAGAGGCAAATAACAATAAACTAACAATATTATTGTTTATCAGCATATGAATCAGATTATTGTTGTTTGGTATAGAGAGTAATATTTGAATTGGGTTTGAATTGTATTGATAAATTGTATTGTAATGAAGTTGTTCAAGTAATTAGGGTTACAAGAATGGTGTTTATATAGGACACCACTTTACACACTAGCCCCTACACTATCTATTATTCTCATTTCCGACACTCCCCCTCAAGTTGAGTAGTGGGGTCACCGATACTCAACTTGCTCAAACAGCTACTAAACGCGTTTCCGTTGACTGCGTTAGTGAGTATATCTGCGAGTTGATCTTTTGACGAAACATGAGGGAGTTCTATGATTCTTGCTTCCAACTTTTCTTTGATGAAATGTCGATCTACCTCCACGTGTTTTGTTCGATCATGTTGAACTGGGTTTTCTGAGATTTGTATTGCAGCTGTATTGTCACACATGACTTTACTAGGAGCCTTTTGGGAAAAACCAATGTCTTCTAGCAGCTTCCTGATCCACAGAACTTCGCTTAACCCTCGAGCTATACCTCTAAATTCTGCTTCTGCGCTCGATAGAGCGACTACTTTCTGTTTCTTACTCCTCCAGGTAACGAGGTTCCCACCAACCAAGGAAAAATATCCTGATGTTGATCTTCGGTTTCCCTTATCCCCTGCCCAGTCTGCATCAGTGTAGAGTTCAACATTTAAATGTCCATTTGTTTTGAACAACACTCCATGGCCTGCCGTTCCCTTGAGATATCTTAAAATTCTCTGAGCAGCTTCCATGTGGGCAACTTGAGGTTGATGCATGAACTGACTCACCACTCCAACAGCATAAGCTATATCAGGGCGAGTGTGAGAGAGATAAATTAACTTGCCCACAAGCCGTTGATACCTTTCTTTGTCTGCAAGTTCTCCATTGAGTTCCATGTGAAGATTGTGGTTCACCACCATTGGAGTATCTGCTGGTTTACAATCAATCAACCCAGTTTCTGCTAGGAGATCAAGGACATACTTCTTTTGGCAGATGAAAATCCCCTGCTTAGACCTGAGAACTTCTATCCCGAGGAAATACTTAAGATTCCCAAGGTCTTTCATTTCAAACTTTGAAAACAGATTCCTTTTCAGCCGTGCTATTTCTTCTGTATCATCTCCGGTAATAATCATGTCGTCTACATATATGATCAAGCAAATTACAAGGCCGTTTCTTCTCTTGAGGAACAGAGTATGATCAGCGTTACTTTGGTGATACCCATACTCTTTCATGGCCAAAGTGAACTTCCCAAACCATGCCCGAGGAGACTGCTTTAGCCCATAAAGGGATTTTTTCAACCGACAAACTTCCCCTTCTTTAAAACCCCCTGAAAAACCTGGAGGTGCTTCCATGTAGACTTCTTCTGTTAGGTCTCCATGGAGAAAGGCATTTGTAACATCAAACTGGTGAAGAGGCCACTCCTTGTTGGCTGCTACGGAGAAGAGAACTCTAATGGTATCCATTTTTGCAACCGGAGAAAAAGTCTCAGAGTAATCGATCCCATACGTCTGAGTGTAACCCTTGGCTACAAGCCGAGCTTTGTATCGCCCAATTGAACCATCTGGTTTATATTTAATCGAATACACCCACCTGCATCCAACTGGTTTCTTTCCTTTAGGAAGAACGCACTTCTCCCACGTGTTGTTTTTCATGAGAGCACGCATCTCCACTTCCATTGCTTCTTCCCAGTTCTTCGTACCTTGAGCTTCCTTTACGGAATTAGGTATTTGTTCAGTGTATAGAGAAGTAACAAACGCTTTCGCACTGTTAGATAAGTTCCCGTTGACCATATTAGCTACAGGATATCTTGAATTTCTAGTCTCCTTCTCTGGGGAATACCGTTTTGGAGGAACCCATCTATTGGCTCTAGGAGGAAGAGAGTATCTTCCGGTTGTCTCTGTTGCACCTGGTGGTTCAACATGTTCAACCACTACTGGCTCATTTTCAACCTGATTTTCAACCTGTTCAACATTTGGATCAACATGTTCTGTATTTGTCGGTTCTATGTTTTCCCCTGTTGTCTCATAGTTATAAGACGTAGAACATTCAGGGTTCTCAGTATTTCTTACCTCAGGCATCATGTTGGATGGACTTTCTTCAGTGGTACTGTGCTCCGCGGATTGTGTGTCTGTGTTTGAAGGACTCGCAGTACTGTGATAGTTTTCTGTTGTGACTTCTTCAGATGAGGGAATTTGTGTTAACCAGCTCAGAGTGTCTATACTGTTATTCTCCCCCTGACCACTGAGTTGGGTGTTATAAAAGTATTTTGTTTCAAGAAAGTCAACATTCATTGTGGTGAACATTTGACGAGTTGTTGGATTATAACACCGGTAACCTATTTGATCGATCCCATAGCCGACAAATACACATTTTTCAGCACATGGGCCAAGCTTGTTTCGATTGGTTTTGGGTATATGAACAAATGCGGTACACCCGAAGATTCGGGGTTCAAGGGTAAGAGGATGAGGAATACTGGCAGACTTAGACAAACAATCTAAGGGAGTTTTAAATTTAAGAGCTTTTGTGGGAAGCCGATTCAGCAGATACACAGAGGTTGCAACTGCCTCCGGCCAGAAGGATTTAGGGACCTGAGATTCGATCAAAAGGGCTCGAGTCATTTCAAGAATAATACGGTTTTTTCG
The DNA here is from genome assembly GCA_030545235.1 of Helianthus tuberosus. Classification (NCBI taxonomy): domain Eukaryota; kingdom Viridiplantae; phylum Streptophyta; class Magnoliopsida; order Asterales; family Asteraceae; genus Helianthus; species Helianthus tuberosus. The sequence goes on along the minus strand of JARYGA010058625.1, from coordinate 10,394 downwards.
TTCGGAAACACCGTTTTGTTCGGGGGTATGGGCACAAGAGGTTTGATGAATTAATCCTTTGGTTTTAAAGAATTGTTTCATAGATGTATTGACAAATTCCCCCCCATTGTCGGATCGAAGGATTTGGATTTGAGTTTGAAATTGAGTTTGAATCATAGCATAAAATGTGACAAATTTTTCGTAAACTTCGGCTTTGGTTTTTAAAAAATATACCCATGTCATGCGAGTGCAGTCATCCACGAATAGTATAAAGTACCGAAGACCCTGCCCCCCCATCACAGGAGCAGGACCCCACACATCAGAATGGATTAGTGAAAAAGGTGAAGCGACTTTTGTATTGCTAGGTTTGAACGGTTGTCGATGGCTTTTAGCGCGAAGACAGGTTTCACAATCTGTTTTTCCATTCGAAGGGAAAAGTTTTGGAAACAAAAGGTGCGAATAACCACTGGATGGGTGTCCCAAACGTCTATGCCATAGCCAGGCTTCTCGGTTTTCTGTTCCATGTGCCAACATCACAGTACCCTGTTGAGCCACTTCATCCACATAGTACAATCCGTGGCGCTCAGTACCACGTCCAATAATCACACCAGTCCTGATATACTGTAGGAGGCAGAAAGTAGGGTGCATTAGTACTGTGCAATTTAATTCTTTGGTAATATGACTGATTGATAGCAATTTGTGTGATAATGACGGAACATATAGGCAATTTGATAATTTCATAGTTGGTGAAATTTCAATTACTCCTCCTCCTTTCACTTGCATCGTTCCGTTGTTTGCTGTATGGATTTGAGTTTTTTGAGGTTGGCTCATTGAACGTATGTCCAACGGTTCAAACGTCATCGTGTCAGTAGCACCAGAATCAAATATCCATGCACTATTTTTTCCATGATTGATTTCCATTTTTCCAATTTTTTTTTTTTTTTTTTTTTTTAACTTCGCTGGAATCTCTTTGAAGTCGCGTTCAAGACTAATCAAATTCGCCAGTAACCAAACAGACCGACTTAAGTCCGCCAACAAAACGACGCCAGAAAACGACGTTCGCTTACCGGCGTATTTATTAAATATGCCGGGCGACTTGAACTCGCGTTCAAGATTTGAGAAAAAGCGGAAATGTTGCAGCGAATTTTAGGTAAATAAGCAGCGAAATTGTGGAAAAAAAAAACAGATCTGTGCAGCGACGTTAGCAGCGGAGTTGTTGAAAATTAGGGTTTGGTTTTTTTGTGGCGGCTGAACAGATCTGATCGATTGAATCTGGCACGAGTTTTATTGGATCTGGTCTTCAAAAAAAACGTTCGCTGATAACCGAAGCAGTCAGAAACGGACTGAATCTGGAACGAATTTCCTGTCGTTTTTCGTCGGAGCGATAGAACTAGGGTTTCCGGCCGGAGCGAATTCTGAAGATGACGACTTTCTGTTACGGTGGCCGGAGGTAAGTGGCGACGGTAGATTGCAGGTTCGATTTTCTGTTACGAACAGCAGATTGTAGGTTCGATTTTCTGTGGTTTGATTTTGGTTTTGATTGTTGGGTTTTCGATTTGAGGTTGGATTGGCTTGAAAAAATTGTAGATGATAAGCAATAGTGTTCAAGAATCAGAAACACTGCTCTGATACCATGTTGTTTGGTATAGAGAGTAATCTTTGAATTGGGTTTGAATTGTATTGATAAATTGTATTGTAATGAAGTTGTTCAAGTAATTAGGGTTACAAGAATGGTGTTTATATAGGACACCACTTTACACACTAGCCCCTACACTATCTATTATTCTCATTTCCGACAATTATTCATTGCCAAATTCAAACACAAAGTGTAATTAATGGAGCAGTATATACGAAAAGCTGATGATATCTCTTTCTTTCCATATTAAGTTATTAACAACGAACCATAATCATCAAATACGCTTCTTAACGTGATTTGTCACAAGAAGCATATAATCCGAATCAAAAGCAAGTCTAACACAGATTTTTAACAACTAAAACCGTAAAACGAGATCAAATCGATAATATAGAATCTGATTATGACGTACAGAGAGAGCGATTCATATCAACAAGCAGCTAGTAATGACAATTTCAGTAACAGTAAACAAGATATGGAAACTTCAAACCCTAGATTACTCGGTGCGAATAACAGATTGATGAGAAGAAACAGTAAGTGTGAGTGTGAGTACCTATGGATCCGTAACGATGAAATGCAGCAGCAGCAAAAGATTATGAAGATCGAAGTGTGGATACTATACTACTATACTAGCAATGGCAATGGCAATGGCAATGGCAATGGCAATGGCAATGGCAATGGCAATGGCAATGGAGGTTTCATGTTGATGGAAGAAAGGTTGTTATGATTATAGTGAAGTTTGTTATATATTTGTAACAGAAAGAAAGCATCCAATTTGTGCACGACTGAAGTGAGTGCATCGTCGATTTTTTGGCAGCAAAACGGTTAAACGGGCACTGTGGTGACATGCAAACGCGAGATTATTTGTACACGTGGAACCTTTTTAATTAATTTTAATTAAATCATTGGCATTTAGCGATTCATATTCTGTAGGATTTCGGTAGGTATTGAAATTGAAACTGTGTATTTGTTAGATTCTTTCAGTTATTATCCTCAACTAGTGTTTTTCAATGACGTGCGTTGCGCGAAAGACATTGGTGTTTTCGACCGACATCATTCTTCAAACGATTAGAGATAAACGATGCGTAACCAGCCATATCCGACATCGTGGAGTGTATTAAAAAGGGAGCAATTGGACGATTGGATGTTGAGCTTGGTGTTTCTTGGAATGCCCACGGATTGTTCGGGTCAAAACCACGATTCTGATGATTCATTTTTCGTATTGTGGTTGGATAAGAATTTTTTTTTTTAAATAAGATAGAGATGATTATAGAAGAGGTGGAGTAGTTGTGGTAAAAAAATGAATAGAAGTGTGAGTATTTATAATGAATACATTTTTTTAAACACATAGCCGTTGGCCAACGGCTAGCCCAAACGGCTACTTGTCTTGGCCAATGAGATCCTGCCATGTCATCTTGATAGCCCCGTCCAACGCCCGGGCTGAAACCCCCGCCCAAGGGGCAACGCCGAAACCCAAGCCCACCCGGGGTGGTGACTTGGGCGTTTGTACCCAACCCACGCCACAACCCCCGCCCCCAGGCTGAAACCCCCGCCCAAGGGGCCACGCTGAAACCCAAGCACACCCGGGGTGGTGACTTGGGCGTTTGTACCCAACCCACGCCACAACCCTGCCCCATACCCCATATTCTAATATACCCTAAATTCACTGTTCATTTAGTTTGATTTTTATCATATATGAATTGAAATCGAAGTCATCCATTAATATATTTTATTAACTAATTGGTTTTTGGTTAATTAGTTTGGTTTATTCAGTTAGATTGATAGTTTTTAGTTTGATTTGTTTAATTTCGGTTAATAGCCAAAACCAAACATGGGCTAAAACTTTTGCTTAGAAATGCATGAAATTGAGGTATAAAAGCTAGAAATATATAAAAATATGAATGGTTCAGTTTGGTTAAATGATGGTATAAAAAATTGATAACCGGTTTTGGTTAATTCAAATTTCGGGTAATAAGTTTTTAGTTGATTTAGGTTCGGTTTCGTTCGGTTTTAGTTGGGTTTCAGTTATTGTTCACTTTTAGACATTACTATTTTTTTTATTAATTAAAAAAACTATAACAATACTACTCAAATTAAATAGAATAAAATACTCGTTTTTATGGTGTAATTTAATAAAAAAATATTAACGTACAAAAAAGTTATGGTCGTTTAAAAATCATGGGGGTAGTTAGTTTTTTTTATATATAAAAAGATAAAGTGTAACTACCAAGAGCATTCACAATGGATCATTCATATTTATGTGAGTGTATCATTTATATTTGTGAGAGTAGTTGTAAATTGTTGTGAGTTGAGGAGAGAGAAAAAAAAAAGTTACTTTTTATCAGTAAATTTAGAGGAGATACTGTTCACCTTTATAAATTTTTTAATATTTTTCTAAAGTGGTTGTAAGTGGAGAAAAGAGAAAATGTAATGATAAAAATATAAAAAATACTATTTAATTGAAAGGGAGAGAGAAAATGTAGTGTTTTAGTGTAATTATAGAGATGGAGTAAGAGATTTGATTGTGAATGCTCTAACTAACTATCTATGATTTTGTTAAAGATAAGAGATTAAAATGTAATTAAGATGAGGTGATTAAAGTGTAGTTAGTTTTTGAAATACTAATTTACCTTTATTTTAGGTTGTACTTTGGGTATTAAATTAAAAAAATCTTAACTTTTAGGTATCTGAAAATGCTAACGTGTCATACATTAAAAACTATAAATTAGCAACAATTTTGAGCTTGGATGAGTTGTACCCTTAGCTTTGGGTGTTTTCCAAAAAAAAATTTAGATATGTGACATACACGTGCCAAACACTGCATATCTCTCCTTCTTCCCCAAAACACCACATCATCTCATCATCCTCCCAAAGCCCTTTCTATTCTTTATGTCAACACAAAGAAGCTATAGAAACGTCCATCATTGCCGACGAACACGACGAGGAATCAAAGCGACACCGTTTTCTTCTCCGGCCAAACCATTATTATACCATGTGACGACAGCGGTGCCTAGGGTTTCACCAGAAAACACCACGGGTCGCTGTTGTGCCACCGAAAGTTTCTCTAAACCCTAATTCCATTCTATTCACCACCGCTAACTTGATTTGGTCTATTTTGTTGTATAGTTTACCAATACTCAAATCTGAATGCACTTACAGGTTCATAGGCTAAAGATATCGGCTTTTTTCATATTTTGTTCGTGGATCTGGTATGTTATTTGATATTTAACGTTTTTGTTCTTCAATCTGGAGAGGATATACATGTTTTGTTTGTTTGTTTTTTTTAGTTGGTAAGTCAATTAATCAAAGAAATTGGGTGTTTTTAACTAGATTTTGTGATATATGAAGTGGTACCACTGTTCTTGGGTCCTTACATTTGAATCATACAGTTAATTTTATATTATGGTGTTGAATTGTTGATTATAGGAGAACATCGTTGTAAAGCCGTATGAATCTTTCAATGATATCAAGCAACAACTTGTGTAAGTGCGGAAATCAAACACAAGTGGATTCAAGTAATATAAAGTAATCGAAACTAATAATGAACAAACAAACCAGTGTATCTTGCATTCAAAGCTTGAACAATGACTGATACAAGACAACTTGATAAGTTTCGAATGGCCTCTCCTATGCGCAACTGATCAACCTTAACACCTAGGTTAAAATTTGCTTAAATACAAAACGATATGGACAACTACTCTAGGCCCATTCGAAACCAACTAGTCTAACCCAACCCATACATGTCGACCCAAAAACATAAAGTAAACAATTACAAAATCAACCCTTGAACTATGCAATCCTCAATGTATAAACCTTCAGGTTCCAACAATCTCCCCCTAAGTTTATGCATGGAGGATCTTGAGACTTCAACGATTACTGTCACCACCCAAACGATCCTTGAGTCCACCAAATCCTTTAGTGCGAATATGAATGGCTGAGACAACAGCAACAGTCCATCCTTTTGCAATTTCTTCATACTTTTCAGTAGCTCTAATTTGATTGCGAGCTAACACTTCCAGGTCTTCATAAGCTAGATTCAGCAAATCAACTTGATCCACCAAGCGAAAATTCACATCATCATCACAAACAATCACTGCCTGTTCTAGACGCTCATCATAAGCCCAGAAATGCAAGGACTTCAAAGCACCTTTTGGAATCTTTCTCACTAAAGGAATCATCTTTTCCTTGTCAGTTGCTGGCTAGTGTACAATCTTCATTCGCTTGTTTGTATATGGATCTCTAACACTTTTAGCTGGTTTAACAATGGACTCTGCAGTGTGCATCGAAGGAAAGTTACGAAGAACTTCCCTCTGAAGTCTTTCAAAGAACAAATATCCACGACCTCCAGGTTTATCATCCACATAAGGTGACTTAGAAAAGTTTATCAAATCAACCTTTGTGAAATTCTGAAACTGAGCTGGATTTTTGTACCACTCTACAGGTCCAACTTTCCTCTTTATCCACCATCTTTGGCGATCATGATCAAATCCCCAGCTAACCACACCAGATCTATTTCCAACTTTATCATAGAGAGTTTCACCAACATCCATTAAATGGTGAGTTACTTGAGCATCATCATCATCTGGATTAAGATTCTTGTTCTTCAGAATTACAAACTCCCTTTTCTTTTTGATTCTTTCAGCCTTTTCTTTGTCTGCCACTGGATCAGTAACTCTTTTGAAGTATTGTTCCATAGCAGCACTTCTCTCAGCATCATCCTTATCAAAGGCTTTTCTTCTGTTTTCAACGTCAGTCGGATCAGAAAACTCTTGTCCAAACTTCTTCTCCAGCTTTCCACGTAAATCATAAACCATATTAAACAGCAAACTAACATCTCCTTGAAGCTGTTCAATTTGTTGATTCTTTTGCACTATAGTATCTTCAAGTTGGATAATCTTGGCGTCTTTATGAATTGAATCTTGCTCAATCACAATTAGTCGTTTCTTCATTTCTCTCATACTTATGAACTCATCATCATCACTTGAGTCATCATCAAACGGCATCCTCAACGGCTCTTCAGGTCTCTTACCACTTGAACTGCCAGGCACGTCATGAATGACTCCAGAAAGACCTACAGATTCAGAGATACCAAGCGGTATTGACCCACTTACAGACTCAGAAACAACATTCGTAGCTTGAACATCAGCAGTGGTGGTCTCTAAAACATCTCTTTGAGTATCAGCATTAAAATCAAAAACATCTTCAGTAGTGGTGGTGGTTTCAGTGACACTTTTCTCAAAATCAAAGTCATATAAGCCATCATCATCTTCAGCAGCATTCATGGATTGATCTTTGTTTTGTTCAACATACATTCCGGGTCGAGGATCCCTCCTTTTCCGCTACAAAGGCAATGAATCACGATCCTTTGGGTTCTCACTAGGCTCTTCATTAGACGCTGTAAGATTGGAAGGAGGATTTCCTATCTTATCAGTCACAGACTTTAATAACAAAGCCAAACTCTCAGCAGTAATCACAGGTGGAACAGTAGAAACATCAACATCAGCTTCAGATTCAGGAGGAAGCTCTTCATCATCTCCTGAATCACACATAATCTCTATACCTTCATCGTCAGAGTTGATCGTTAAAATCTCTATCTCAGGCTCATCTTCTATATTTCCTTGAACATCATACTCTTCAGCAACCATAGCATTTACTGAAACAGGTTGCACAATCACTGGATCAGCAGCTACATCTTCCGTCTCTGCAAACTGACCAAATTTCTCCAAAGGAATTAAACCTTCAAATCTCTTTTCAGTACCCTTCTTAGAAGTGAGAGCACCAAAACAAGAAGGACCCATGGGTTTTAGCTCCAAAGTGTTTCTCGATCTCTCTATCTCTAGATAACGAGCATTAAGAATCATTTGCACAAACCTTGGATACATAAGAAACTTGTCCTTTCTAACTCCAATCACATTTCTCTTCATGGCTTCAAAAACATATTTTGAATAATTGAAGGGTTCATTTGTTATCACACAAGCAAGAGCAGTAGACTGAGTAATGTTCAATTGATCTGTGCCTCCTCTGTTTTCTGTCATGCACAGAATAAACATGTGCACCAAAAGACGCCAATAAGGATGCACAAACTTCTTTACCAAAGGCGGATACTTCCCTTCATACCTCAATCGAGGTAATATTGCCTACACAGTTCCAGTTGGAAGCTCAATGGAGTCTGTTTCTTGGTCATTGAACTGTAATACTTCTCGAATCATCTGCTCAGTCACAGTGACAACCTTCTTTTGAATGTCAGCAACAATAACTCCTTTTCCTTCAATAACTTCAATCCTTGCTTTTTTCCAAAACTCTTGAATAAGACTTTCATAGACTACTGGATTCTCTCGTAATGCGTGAACAATTCGACAACTGTTGAGGCCCTTGATCAATGAAGTGTACATCTTCTTGTGTTTCTCCGGAGGTGGTGCTAAGTATCCTGCTTGATTATGTGTTGGAATGAATTTCAAATCCATATTCTGCATAAAGCAAAAATGCATTAGAAACATGAATAGTTATAAATTGGAATCAAAATATGAAAATTTCAAGACAACAATCAGAACAGGTCAACAACACCATGACTCAGATAATAAAATTTTAACTCGAGACCATTTATTTTGAGTCGAGACCATGAGGTCTCGAGTCGAGATCATGTGGTTTCTTGTCGAGACCCTGAGTCGAGACCAGGAGGTCTCGAGTCGAAACCATCAGTCTCGAGTCCTTATGTGCTTCCTGAGTCGAGACCACACAAACACTTTCATCTGCTCAATTTTTAGATCAAAATCCCAAAAACACCCTTTGATTTATTTGAAGACTAAGGTATATTCAAACTAGGGTTCAAGTTTATCTTCAAATCTTCATAAATTCATCATCAAATCTTCAAACTACCTACAAAACTTCAACAATATCATCAAAATACCTTTAAACTTCAATGAGTCGAGACCGGAAAACACGTTGGAAACAGTAAAGAAGTGCCGGAATTTGAGAGAGAATGAGAGAGAATATCAGCTGGTCTCGAGTGAGAAATGAGGTCTCGACTCGAGACCTGTCTTTTATACCTCAGCCCTTAATATGATTGGGCCTATGAATTTGGGCCGAGACCAACAGTTCCGTCTCACATTAATATAAGGATTTCTTTGATCAATTTTTAAATCTAAGAATAAAATCCTTTTTTTAAACAAATTATAATTTTAATAACCCGATAAACTTTCTGAGCACATTTTACAAATGCAAAAACCTAAAACAAAAATAAATAATATAAACTATTATTTACAATATAAACTATTATTTACAAAAATAAAAGGAAATAACATAATTGCTCAGGGATCAAATCACTAGGTTTCGGGCTTGACCACACTTATCAACACTGATCTACTACTGAATGATCTAGACGATTGCCAATATATTTGTCCTCCTAAACTCGTCTCCCTAGACCTTTTTCATATAATTGCCTGTAACTCATTTTATCATGTTTTGATGTCTTAACAATGAACACCTAAACAAATACTAATCAAATCCCGGAATTATAAACAGCACACTCTATCATGCAAGTAGCTTCCCTACCACATATTTCACAAGTCCAATCCAGATCTCTGAAATCTTAACTGGGAATAGATTGAGAAGAGAACAGAATAGATCTTAAGCAGAGATGGTATAATATACAGATAAAATGAGTTTTTCTTAGTTTGATATAGGTTTCTTGGGTTTCTTTTGGGCACTTGAGGGCCTCTTTCGGGTGTTTAATTGATCTATAGCGCGGCAACGTACAGCTAGGTCAGCATGTATCTGGATGCAACAAAAGCTGACGTTGCCTAGCACCTCCAGGTCTTTGCTTTCGCAAAACAGAGGAGATACACGACTTTTTCAGAGAAGATTTCAGAGTTAGACCAAAATTGTGTGTATCGGGACAACATACAGACATTCAAATATAAATGAGCTAATTCCAAGTGACTTTCTTTCCTGAGGTCATGTACTAATTTAGTTCTGAACAGAACAGCCAATGTTTCCAGTCTTTAAGGATAGAGCCTACCAACCCATCGTGCTGAAGTCAAACTGTTTCAATACTGGTCTTACATGAGTCAGCCCTTCACCATAATGTGAAAATTCATTTCATTTCCCATGTCATGCAATTGATTCTTTTTGTAATTTTTCAATTTTTTAATGTTTTTGTATTTTTCATAATTTTCTCCCCCTAAATTTGAGCATAAATAAAAACTACCTAAGAATAGAAAACGTTATGAACAAATTTACCTACGAAAAACAAAAACATGCTCAGTCAGTAAAGCGGATCATTTTCAGAAAATCCACAAGCACTTGAAATTTCGAACTGCTGACAGGTTTTGTGAACAAATCGGCAGCATTTGCATCTGTGTCGATTTGCTCCATTTTGATAAGACCTCTGTCAAAGCAGTCCCGTATAAAATGAACTTTAATATCAATGTGCTTCGTTTTTGAATGGAAGACAGGATTTTTTACAATTTGTATAGCAGCATCATTATCACAGTATATGGTAGTTTTAAGATAAGTCAAACTGTAGTCCTGCAATTGATGCTGCATCCACACCACTTGTGAGCAAGACGCCGAAGCTGCAACATATTATGCTTCAGCTGTGGAAATAGCTACCGTTTGCTGCTTCTTGCATTGCCAAGAAATAAGTCGGTCACCCAAAAATTGACATCCAGCAGAGGTGGATTTCCTGTCCTTTGTCATTGCCTCCAAAATTACTGTCAGAAAACGCAAACAGGTCAAAATTCGAATCCCTCGGATACCACAGACCAAACCGGGGTCGGCCTTT